>KZ308463.1:772578-782842 GCA_000376725.2 Ladona fulva | reverse complement strand
GTAAGGGAAAGGAGGGTAAGAGTACGCACCTAGTGGATTTTTCGTTATAAAAATGAGAAATTAAAAGATAGAGCCTCGAAAATATACTGAATCATAGTTTATTAACTTAGAAAGAGGTGCACAAAAAATGAAAATTACAGCTTGAAGAAAATATACCGAAAAATGCAAGAGAAAAAAAAATCCCAAATGCGTACTCTTACCCGACGTGGAGGGTAAGAGTACGCAGGACGTGAGGCCAAGAGTACGCACCCTGAAACTTTAGCAGTGATCGCATACAAACACTCCATTGCCTTCGTAAGTGGAACATTCCTCATGCCACCACACCTTGCATAATCCGCACTGGATCCAATCTTCATCATATGATTGTCCGCAGGCTGGGCATATTGTCCCCTCATTATTTACCGAACTTGTTGAGGGAACTGGGTTTTCGTTAGAATTCAGAATAAGTTTTTTCTTTCCTTTCAGGGTTTTTCCCTTTTTAATTTTTCTTAAGATCTCGATAGGCCTTTGCTTCCTCTAGTTCTTCCTTTTCCCTTTGTTTTTTCTCTAGCAAATCTTTTAATGGAGACGAATTCATGATCTCAGATTTTTGAGATGTTCTTTTCCTTTTAGCTCCTCATCTCTTTCACCAGCCTCCAATCTTCGTTTGCTTCTTCCATCTCATCTCACTTGTGAATATCATTCTAGCAGAGTTCCGTTCATAGGGTGCCATTAAGGATCAAAGGAGGGATGTTCCATAAGAAAAGGAAGTTCAAGTTATAAAAATTTTATCAAAATAAAATAGCCTAATTCAAATAGGTATTGTAATTTCCGAAATTAAGAAATCAAAATTTTAAATGTTTAAAAATAGTAAAAAACAAAATTTAAACCCACAATTCATAAGTTAGTAGTTTTTTAATAATAACAATGATAAAATAAAATGCAAAGTTTTGTTGGAATGGCTGCTTCAAATTACAGGGCGGATAAGAGTACGCATATCTGGCCTGTGCGTACTCTTAGCCGCCGATGTATTGTTTCTCTAAATCATCCATAGATGGAAGTACTATTTACTGCAGTTAAATTCTAATGTGGCCATGTTGTTCGGAAAGGAACAAACCTCATAATAGAGTTAACTTAGGAATCAAGAATTAGTCCTTTATTAACAAAAAAATTAAGATTTCTTAACAGAAAACTTACATGCTAACTTAACGAAATCATATCTTACCTGATAAATAAAAAACAGCTAGGATGAAAATAATAATGACGGTCTCTTGAGAGAGGTGTGTATACATATGTTGATATTATCACAGTCGCTTCTGCTTTCACTGTTGCTAACAGGGAAAAAAAGCCCTGCGCACTCTTACCCAACTGCATACTCTTACCCCCCTTTCCCCTATGATTTAAGTTATCAAATTCCTGTTTAGCAAACAAGCAATTTACAGATAATGTAGTGCTTCATTTAATAGTGTGAAAAAATATTGGTTTTTACTAAGAAAATCATCACTTCATAACTTTTATTTGCTTCTTCAGATATGTATAAGTGGAACAACAGGGATGAAAGTAAGCTACAAAAGAAAGTAGCTGTCCTCCTCATCACCTTCTTCTAAAATAGTGTTTCTGTTGGACCAAAAAGGATGTATCATAAAGGTCTTACCTCTATAACTATGATGTAGAACAATTATGGCCAGTCTGTTTTTTCTTTCCTTTCTGCTACAAAGAAAATCCTACTCAGCTGAAGAAACCCACTGAAGGTTTATTTGGAATTGATTGGAAGCGATATTCTCGCTTTTTAGCAACATTCTTGTTGTGGCATAGATTATACTGTAGAAGTTCTTTCTTTGATTGGAATGTTATATTATGATATTATCATTCAATTTCTTCAATTTTATGTCCTCACTCTATTCCTGTGAAAATTGTCAAGGGAACATAGAATGACAGTAAAATCTCAAATTGTTTTATCAAAAATAAAATGTTAGAAATGAACATTGCTCTGTTAATTAATGGATAGAATAGAAGAGGAACTAAATGTAGTATAGTGTTTTAATACTACATGGCTACAGAAGTCCTTACAATGCTGAATATTATGGAGTATTCTTAATTGAAATTAAAGAAAAATGTCATAAATTGAAAATTAGTATTGAGGATTTTGATTTGGATGATTTTAAATATTTATAAGTATTATTAGTATCTTTGCTTTCATATTGCGTGGAGAACACAATTACCTGATTTTCAATAGTTCATTTCTTTGCTCTGGAATTAAATCAACTCAGTAACTTATTCTGTGTGGCCAGTGGCATAAAGTTACTCTATTTCCAGCTATCAAAAAGTGACATGTACACTAATAGATATTCATAGAAACAAATTTGCTTGTTTTCGTTGGATATCTTGATGTATTAGATGGAATTTTCCTTAATTTTCCATAGGAGTCTCAAAATAATCATTAGCTGACTTAATTTGAATAGTAATTTTATTGGAAGATATTTTTGAGTTGACTTTGAAAAGGTGAAACTTGTATAACTATTGGCATTAATGGACATTGTTGGTATCATTGTTTGTAATATTTTTTTTCATTCACCTTCCTTATAGGTTGCTTTGGCAGATAAAGATGGTGAAAATAATGGATGTATCCGTGAGATATGCTTACAATCTGGTGCCAGTGTTTCTCTTGAAAAATCGAAGATCAAATCCAAACCAGGAGAAGCTTCAAGTGTAGATGACGATATTCTGCTGATAGAGGTTTGTTTTTCAATTATCTTGAAAGAGAAAATTTTAGAAGCTATACCTGAATGTTNGAAAGTAATCGACTAGGTAAATAGAGTCTTGGTGCATGCACCCCCTGCCACACGCCGAAAGGTGGCTAGCAGGGTATACACATAGACATAGACATATTTTGCAAGCAGCAAAAAAATTAGTAGTATAGCATAATTTTGCATTTATACATAATTTTGATAGACTGATGGGTACATTCACACACTAAAATTGGTCTCCACATTGGAATATTGTTATTTATTCTAATATGTCTGTAAAATTCACATATTTACAACCAGAGAAGATGCAACACATGAGGATATAAGCTTTCATTTGGAATTTTTATTATAATTATTATATTATTATTGATTGTCTAGTCTTATTTTCATTGTTTTAGAACCTATTGTATGAGATGTGAAGAAATAGAAAGGTTTGATGATGAAACTGTTTAAAGACAGACAGATCAGAAAACAAACAGATAAACTAGTGGCCATGTGCTCACTTCTGAGTAATTTTGTGAAAAATTATTGGAGTATGTATAGTACTGGCAAATATGAAGCAACCGGCAAAAAACAAGCCTTTTTCTTCTTTCTAATACTTATTTAGTGAACTATTTTTATCATCATAATTTGGAGTTACTTCTTCATCCAATCAATCACTTCAGTATGCATTTTTCCTTGTTTTATAGTTTTGATAGATTCCTTAAGCACTCCATGAAAAACCTCATTTGCATTCAAAATGAAAAACTGCCCTGTCGTTGGCTCATTCTATTCAATGACCTATTTGAAATTTATTCTTTTCCAGTTTTCTATGACCTTTCTCTTCACAAATAAGTGAAATCTTGAAGCAAACTTGCATGACCTGAGCCTAATTCATTATTTACCATTTTCTTTGTTTATTATTCATTACCTGTACACAATATTTTTTAGATGAGAAATTATTAAAAACTTTCTTTTATTATTAATTTAGAGGTTGGTGAAGATGCAGTGATTGATGCTACTGCGGCCAAAATTCCTAGCTGCTATAAAAGTGAACTTTTACTGTTCTCTGCACCATCAGTGAAGGTAGCTTTTGAAGCTGGATTGGGAGGACGTGCTTTACCACTTTTGCTTTTCCAAACATCCTTCCAGGGAAAAGTATGTGATTGGAGTTCAAAGGTAGGTAAATCAGTAAGTGGTGAGCCTTTAGAATCTCTCCAGAAAATCATTGAGGACCTTACTCTCTCGATCTTACTTTCCACAATAAATCATATCCCCAAGATAAGTCATTCCATTCTGCTACGCACCAAAAGGTAGCTTGCAGGGTAGCTATGTAGATGTAGATAGGAAGATTATTTATATTGTATGATCACTAGAATATAGTGCATATTCTTGAATTTAAGATGCTCTTGGTTTTTGGAAGCTTAAAAAATGCAAAAAGTGTGCATCATAGATTAAAGAANTTATTTAAAAAGAACTAAAACATGGTAGAATGCAAAAACAGATGGAAAGAACATGTACTGCAAATGCCTAAAGAGAGTTTTCCTAAGCTTTGGAATATTAGCCATTAGGCAAAAGTGTTCGAGTGTTGGAACACCAAGAATGAGATGGTGAAGTGAATCCAGAACAGTCTTTAAGCCTAATTCTGTAAGCAAGAAGAAGAAGATAATAATAATAATCTTTATTGGTCCATAGAGATTAATGAAGTATAAATATAGGACAAATCAATACATAATAAGTACATTCAACTTAGAAAATCATTAATACAATAAAAGCACTTGTTCAATAACATGTTAAAAACAGCTTTCTTAAAGTGCTTGATACTGGAAATAGACTTTATCCAGTTTGGTAATTGGTTATAGCATTTTACAGCCAAGTGATAGGGGTCTTGGTTATTTATCTTCAATCTATTATGGTACATGTGTAGTCCTAGACGATTTCTTGTTCTGTATTTGTGAATGTTGGCATTACTATGAAAGGTTTCCCAATGTTTTTTCACAAAAAGTACTAACATGTAGATGTAAAGGCAAAGTAGCGGCAAGATATTGTATTTTTAGAAAAGAGGCTTACAGTGCTCCTTGATTTTAGCATTGGCAATGTAACGAACAGCTCTCTTTTGCAGACATACGACAACCCATAAGATAACACCATAAGAAATTTTAGATTGAAACATAGCATGATAAAATGACAGAACTGTCTCAGTATTTGTTTCCATTAACAGTTTTCTTATCATGAAGCAAATGGTACTCAATTTGTTGCAGAGATGGTTAATATGGTTGTGCCAGGTCAGTTGAGCATCAATATTGAGCCCAAGGAATTTGGTATTTTCAATTTGTTGGATTGAATGAGATTCAATTTTCAGGAGATAACTCTCACTTCTTGGTTTTTTACAACTTGAAAATTGTATGAATACTGTTTTATTTAATTTAGTTTTAAATTATTATCATGACACCACTCAGACATTAAAGATAAAGTGGATTTAGATTTTGCATATATAGCCTCATTGGTGGAGTCGGAGACCAGAAAGTTAGTATGATCTGCAAATAGTATGGGATGGACCCCAGTTGAGCATATCCTAGGAAGATTGTTTATGAAAAGGATAAACAGCATGAGCCCAAGTATAGATCCTTGAGGTAAACCAGCACATATGGGTAGCAGGTTATATTTTACGTTGTGTACGGCTGTAAATTGATGCCTATCACTAAGGAATGATTGGAACCATTTCAATGGAATCCCACGAATTCCTCGATTCTAACTTATTAAAGAGGATTTCATGGTTAACCATATCAAAGGCTCTGGTTAAGTCAAAAAACAGTCCAATAGTTTTATTTTTACATTCAAGCTGAGAACTTATATCAGTAATTAATTTTCAAATTGCCAGTTTAGTAGATTTGCCTTTTCTGAAACCAAATTGAGAACATGTAATGAGTGAATACTTATCAATAAATGAACTTAGTCGATTAAAAACAATTAGCTCATGTAACTTGGAAATTATGCTTTGTATTGATACTGGTCTATAGTTGGATAATTTATGTTTACATTCTTTTTTATGAACCGGTATGACTTTAGACACTTGAAGGGAAGAGGGAAAAATACCAGTACTTAGGGATTTATTGCAAAGAAAGACAAGATGTTTCAGGATGATGTTACTCCTGAGGAGTAAAAATCCAGGTATATCGTCAAAACCAGAGGACCTCTTCTTACTAATTTTTTAAATTGCCTGTCAGACCTCCTGGTCATCAGTTGGGTACAAGAAAAAAGAAATAGGGGAACGGGAAATAGTGTAGGAGTTATAATGAGGCAAGGAAGTGATGTGTTTATTAACATTGACAAAGTATTCGTTAAATGTTGAGGCAATTATGGACCCATCAGATATAGGCTTACCTTTTTCATTATTGATTAGTTTGATTGAATTAGGGTCTTAGTAGAAATGGATTTGTGAATGATATTCCAGGCTGTTTTGCTGACGTTGTTGGATTTAAGGATTACGCTGTCATTGAAGGCTCTTTTTGATGATTTGAGCAGCTTGTAGGATTTTTTGAGTTCCTTGTGGGATTTTGAGGCCTCTTCTGATTTACTCATTTTAAGGTTAGATGCTGATCTTTTGACCTTTCTAGCCATATCTATAATTTTTTCATTAATCCATTGATGAGATTTTCTAGCTTTAAATATAAAAGACCGCTTAGGAAAAGCCAGTTGAAAGTTATATTTGAATAAAGAATAAAAGCATCAAAGGAGTCATCAAGGGAATCATTGGAGTAAACTAGCAGACCAATTGGAACTTTTAAGTTGGGAGAGAAATATAAGTCATTCCATCTAGCTCTGATAAACTACATTATTTTCTGGTTATATTATATGTAAATGTCAGATTATTGAAGTGCTTAGTATGTACATGACATAACAATACATTTTTGGAATAGATTTTAGTTTGGGATGGGATTAGGATAAATTTTTCATGGAATTCGGAGAGGCATGACATATGTATAAATTATCTGTATAACTGTATTTTTCACTATTTTTGGAAGAAATATTTTAAGATACATAATTGAATAGCTGTGGTGTCCATAATTTATGTACTTCTCATAATTCTGTGATATACTTGTTGATTAGCTTAAAATATTTACGTTTATGCTTGGAATTCCAAGTGGTTTATTCCTTCTGTTTATTTAATGGTTTGTTTTATAGATGAGGGTGGAAAGTTCACTCACCCTGCAGATGGAGTATTATAATGGAGGACTAGCAGTGTGGGAGCCTATAATAGAAACAGTTGAAGTTTATCAGAGTGATGGCCAATCAAAACGTCTGCCATGGGAAATATGTCTTGAGGTAAGTGATCCTGATTTTTAGTTGTGTATATTGTACTTAAATGTAAAATAATCTTTATCTTCCTAAAAACAAGAGAATGGTGAATGTGTCATATGAAATCATAGGGAATATTGCTCTACATAATCATGGTCATCAGATTCTTGCATCTTAGTTCATTAATAAATCATGGCTCTGTTCTTTAGGTGGAAAGTGGTGGAGATGACTGTTCTCAGTTACTCAGTCCTAATTCTGATGATGTTGAAGAAGTCAGGCTTCCCCAGCCTAATCTCACTGCTTCATTATCATCTAAGGTAAGGTATCCTTTTGTAATCTGCTGTAATGTTCAACAAATCTCTGGTAATGATTAATATTAGGCAGAATTTGTATTGTACCTCTTTAAAAGTTTTGGTGTGTTCAGTAGATCTGAGACAAGACACCAGACTGGAAAAAATGTCTTCTCATCATTGCATTTCTCTGCATAACTGTATAACTAAATAACCATTAAATAAACAAATCTCTTCCCCCCAATTGACAAGATCCCACCATACACATCTGCATTTGTTGGTTCTACTAACTCTTTTAAAGAAAGGAATTCCAAAGAACTCATCTTAGACCATAAAGGTATAAATTCTTTTGAAATTCTACTCCTGGATTTTATCATAGTTACACTTTGAAGTAAACTGATTTGACATTCCTTCAAGATTTTTTACTTTAAAACTTTATTTTTCTTGTTTTATATAACTACTTTATTCATCAGCAGTATTTGTCTGTATGCCTTAGAAGTTTATACCTAAACTTGAATTTATTCAAACAGGAGAAATTGGTACAGATTGAAAGCTTAATCTAACAAAGTTTGAAATATTTATCAAAACTCTCTTTGTTGCAGCAACTAAGCTGTATTATTTTATCATTTTCCTAACTTCAGCACTTACTATGATGATTTTGTATTTTTAAAAGTTAGTCTTGATTGTAATTTATAAATGTTGTCAGTTGTGAAAACTATGTCTGCTGGTTGGGATTGGCATTCTAACTAAATTTCAGTGTGTGCAAACATTTTTGTCGCAGTTTATCTATCTTTATGGTGCATTTAATATTTCATGTGTAATATTTAATGCATTTATATTTTAAACTTTTAGTTTATTCTCTCCTCAGGAAAATTTGGAGATAACAGTCACGAAGACATGTCTGGATGTCATCTCTGTTTTGGGAAAGGCATTTCAGAATGCTATTGATGAAGGAGTAACCAAAACTTCTGCTCCAACAGCACCTTATGTTTTGCAGAATGACTTAGGATTGTCTGTGAATGTTATTCTCAAAGGAACTCCTTTTCAGGTATGTTTCCATCATAAAAAATGGATTTGAGCATTACATCTTTTATTGTATTTCCTTAGCATTTATTATCAATGGAACTAGATCATGGTAAAAAACCGTCAAGCATGATGGAACTCAATGTAAAGTCTATTGTAACTGAATACACAATCTATTCATACCCTAATTTTATTATAAATAAAAGAATTAGAATAATAGAATTTTATGTTAATATTAGCAGAATTCCAAACAATCTCCATTTAATTTCATTGAACATTATGCAGTTCATGAGATTTATTTAAATTCACAGCTGAAAACTTGTGTAAATTTAATTCATCTCCCAAAAATCTTTTCTTTCTTTGCAGTAATATTTCTTTCTCATCTAGATCATGACAAACCAACATAGAAAATGTTCATTGGTTAATCAGGTTGATTAAGAAACACTCCTTCATGGTTGTATGTTTGTCTGCAATCTGTGCATCATACTTTGCATATGCTGGAATCCAAGAAAATTGCCCCTCTAATTAAGTCTGTTGTTAGTTTTCCTACCATTAATTGTATATAGACCTATAATCCCTGTGTATTCATAGAGGATTATACATGAGATTGAATTCAACAATTGCCATGGTCACCAAGGAAATGAGTTGCTTATGACGGCAAAATCTTAATTTAACTTTAAATTTAAAAATCAGATCTGTTTATTTTATCAGAATTGTCTCAATTTTGAATTAAAATAAGAATCTGTAATCAGTTTCCTTATTTTTGACATGTCTCAGTTTTGTAGGACATTATTTCTAATTTTATTTTGTAAAAGAAACAAAGTCTGCAAGAGGTGAAAACTAATTTTGTTCATTTCTTATGGAAACGTATTACAGACTCCTGGGTTTGAGCCTGGGCCTTCTAAGAAATGGAATAGTTTTCCTGGTGGTTTCTACCTCATAGAAGCACAATGCAGTTTGTCTCATACATCTATATCAAACCGTTTCTGAGATGGAGGGGGAATGGACAGACACTATATAAATTATGTTTAAGGATAATTTGTAGGGGTTCTAAGACAGTTGCATTGCAGACATTCATGTCTCAGACATTTGTATACCACATAAAATTGCATTCCTAGGACATTTGCATCCCTCTTTTATTTCATGCACAAAGGAAAACATCAGGGAAGCATTTTTTGGTTTTTTTAAATATTTAAATAAGTACTTTACACATTAAAAACGTAGGGGTAATTTATTAGTTTCATGTATTTACCACAGCCATAGATAGGATATCAGAGAGCCCAGGAACTATTACTGTGTAAGACTGGTTACCTTCTTGTCATATTATTTTAAGAATTGTCAGTTCTTCAGACAGAGAGAGTTTCTTTTTCTGTTACTGTAAGATTACCATGGATAAAGAAAAAAATTTTTATCTTCAGATTAAGATTATTATGATGATCATAATAAGGTAGAGATTTAGTATATTTAGAGGAAGAATTTTGTGAAGAAAGTTGTGGTTCTACAGGTAGAGAAGGATCTCAATTGTGGAGCCAGTTCTTTAACACTTAATATTCCAAAAGTCTATTGGTGGTTGGAATGGAGTGTAGTAAGGGAAAGGAGGGTAAGAGTACGCACCTAGTGGATTTTTCGTTATAAAAATGAGAAATTAAAAGATAGAGCCTCGAAAATATACTGAATCATAGTTTATTAACTTAGAAAGAGGTGCACAAAAAATGAAAATTACAGCTTGAAGAAAATATACCGAAAAATGCAAGAGAAAAAAAAATCCCAAATGCGTACTCTTACCCGACGTGGAGGGTAAGAGTACGCAGGACGTGAGGCCAAGAGTACGCACCCTGAAACTTTAGCAGTGATCGCATACAAACACTCCATTGCCTTCGTAAGTGGAACATTCCTCATGCCACCACACCTTGCATAATCCGCACTGGATCCAATCTTCATCATATG
>KZ308463.1:755795-770778 GCA_000376725.2 Ladona fulva | reverse complement strand
TATTATCATTCAATTTCTTCAATTTTATGTCCTCACTCTATTCCTGTGAAAATTGTCAAGGGAACATAGAATGACAGTAAAATCTCAAATTGTTTTATCAAAAATAAAATGTTAGAAATGAACATTGCTCTGTTAATTAATGGATAGAATAGAAGAGGAACTAAATGTAGTATAGTGTTTTAATACTACATGGCTACAGAAGTCCTTACAATGCTGAATATTATGGAGTATTCTTAATTGAAATTAAAGAAAAATGTCATAAATTGAAAATTAGTATTGAGGATTTTGATTTGGATGATTTTAAATATTTATAAGTATTATTAGTATCTTTGCTTTCATATTGCGTGGAGAACACAATTACCTGATTTTCAATAGTTCATTTCTTTGCTCTGGAATTAAATCAACTCAGTAACTTATTCTGTGTGGCCAGTGGCATAAAGTTACTCTATTTCCAGCTATCAAAAAGTGACATGTACACTAATAGATATTCATAGAAACAAATTTGCTTGTTTTCGTTGGATATCTTGATGTATTAGATGGAATTTTCCTTAATTTTCCATAGGAGTCTCAAAATAATCATTAGCTGACTTAATTTGAATAGTAATTTTATTGGAAGATATTTTTGAGTTGACTTTGAAAAGGTGAAACTTGTATAACTATTGGCATTAATGGACATTGTTGGTATCATTGTTTGTAATATTTTTTTTCATTCACCTTCCTTATAGGTTGCTTTGGCAGATAAAGATGGTGAAAATAATGGATGTATCCGTGAGATATGCTTACAATCTGGTGCCAGTGTTTCTCTTGAAAAATCGAAGATCAAATCCAAACCAGGAGAAGCTTCAAGTGTAGATGACGATATTCTGCTGATAGAGGTTTGTTTTTCAATTATCTTGAAAGAGAAAATTTTAGAAGCTATACCTGAATGTTTAAATGTATTTTTAAAATTTCTGAACCATCTATGTAATATTTTTCAGAATTAAAGCGTAAAATCAATAAAGAATCACTAGAATCATGTGTAGAATTTAAATTAATTATTTAATTAAATGTCTAAATCTTTTCACCATGAAATGGTTGTCATTTAACATTTAGATTACCTCTTCACATAGTCTATCATTAATTCTTACCTGTATTTTACATGGCCCTCAATTACCAATGAATTATTATTGTTGGACAAAGGTATTTAGCATCTTTAGTTTGACTTTAGTAATGTATGCATTGTCTTCATGTTCCTAAGTATTGTGATTGCTATATAAGAGAGGTTTACCATGGGGTTTACTCCCTACTAGGGCAAATGCCAGGCAGACTACAAGTGTTCTCCTCAGTTCATGCTATTTCATATCTCATGCAATATTAAGTATTTATGTAATTACATAAAATTTTTCAAAATTGTACCCATTGCCACCTGTTCATGCATCTACTTGCAATGAAAGTTTGTATTAATGTTAATAACTCATTTGATTGGAAATTTTCTGGTACTGTGAAAATATTCCCACAAAGTTGTTTGGGTAACTCAAAACAGTACTTTTGGTGGGATTTCAATCGACAAAAATTATCATTCTGTATTTTAGGTATAATTTAAATTTAGTTTATAAATTGCATTACTAAATTTTTAAGTTGACTGGTTTAATTTACATTCCTTCAATAAATATAACCATAGTGCTTAGTGCTTGATATAAGAGATAATAAATACACATTTCTTTGGAATTCAAAGCTGTGGGTTTCAGTAAAGGAGGAATTCCTTAAATAAGGAATATAACTATACTTAGATAAGTCTTAGTTAGCCCAAAAAATTCTTGTCAAACTACTCGTAACAGAAAAGTTTTGTTAATTTGAAAAGGGAGTCGACATTTGTCATGCTTTCACATACAATGTGTGTGTTTAACAGCAATATGCATTTTATAGAGAGCTAGAATTTAACCCTTTAAATTTAAGCAGTTATAAATAGGCTATACAGAGCTCATGTAAACTGAATTTGAGATTTTCCCTATAGGTACTTACTGAATCATCTGCTAATGAAGGAGTTGGTGGCAGCTGGAAAGTGGAAGTACCAATATCCCGTGCAGAGCGCCGTCACTTTTCACTTCGAAGACATCTAGGGGAATCTTGGTCTTTAATTTCTGAGATATGTGTAGAGAAAGGGAACAAGGTGGTTACTCTGAGAAGTGCTGTTCAGGTGATTACTGAAATTACTTCCTTGTTCACTCATCTTTGGTAATATTATTACCATTTATTCTCTTCATCTATTAGAAAACTTGACCATTTGATCCACTTGACCAAATTTCAATTTGCTATCAGCATTTTAAGGTAATACTTTCAATCTATTAGGTTTTTTGCATCTACTTCACAGCTAAATTCAGCTTTTAGTTATTGTTCACTTTTCTTGTACCAATAGCTTCTGCAGAATTGTGATTTGCCTTTTTATTTAAAATCAGTTATACAACAGGTGCCTCATGTCAAGGCTGAATAATCTTTGGTGTTCTTGGAAACAAAAAGCAACATTGGAAGATATCTTGATGCAAAACCAAAGGATTGTACTTGCTTTCTGTTTCCTCATTCAGTTGTAAAAAATATACCCGTTTGTGTCCACTAAAACTGCTGTATATAGATACTAGCTGAAGTCCCTGTTGATTATCAAGGGGGAAAAGAAGGAATCAATATTGTAGTCCGGTTTATTCAGAAGAGAACTTTAGCTTAGTTCGGTGGGACAGGTTATATAAAATGAAAACTTCCATAATTTGGCATCAGAATCTATAAATTACAATAAGAATATAAATTATGAAAGGAATAAGAAACAACTTATACTCGTTACCAAGGGATCAAGTATTAAGTTATACAAGTATAAGTTGTTTCATATTCCTTTCATCATGAATGGCTACCACAAAGTTGAGGCTGAAGTAGTGGATTTTGTTAAGAATGTAAATCTTTATAAATTAATTTTTTATGAAACCTGACTTCAGTTCATATGACGATTTTTTCTTAATTTTCTTTTACAATAAAAATAGAGCCTGCAAACTATTGGAATGAACTTACAATCAAATTTAGGTAAATTGTAATTAATCTTGGGAGCATTTTGTGAATTGAGATAAGGTTGATGAAAAACTCAACCCATTAGAAATAGAACCTGCAAACTATTGGAATGAATTTTCTGTGATTTCTGATGGGAATTTTAAACTTTCTCAAACTTACCTAGCTGTTCAAAATGCTGTCAAATTTTCCTATATGGCATGCATGGATAATTATCCTGAGATGACCACATCACCTGTTCACGGTTGTTTACATCATTTGTATTGGAGGCACTGGGGCTGTCTCAAATAGTTAAAAGAGGCTATCATATTTTCTGTATGGACAGTTCCTTATTTAAAAAGACCTAGCTGAGGAGAAGGGTAACTTCAATTAGTGATTGATTTGATGTTTTCTTTCTGCAGGTGATAAATGAATTAAGTGAGCCTGCTGAGGTATACTACATGACGCCAAGAGGGAATGAGGTAGAAAGGGTGGGAGGACCTCTTGCTCCTGGAGATACACTCAATCTTCCTCTCTTTGCTATTCACTCGCCAACTGCTGAACTCTTTTTTAGAGTTGAAAAGTGAGTGTCTTAGTTCAACATAATCAACTCTCAGTGAATTACTTTAAAGTTTATTTCATTAATTTATCTCTTTTGAAATGTTAATTTTGTAATCAGAATGACTTAATTCAGAACCTTCCTCGATATGCCTTTTTGTAGTTCTCCTATGATTCATGAAATTAAGAGCTTACTCTTAGTGAAAATTACTCACTCACTGTAAGTGAGATTTATGAAAATATCCATTATCTGATTGTTTCAAAAGGAGTGAAGAGAAATAAGAAAAATGTTACTACCCATTAAATTTGGATGGGGAATCATTTTAGTTGTTTTAGATTTTGTGAAATTCCAGCTATTGTCTTATGCCATAACTAGAAAAGGTCTTAAGATCTCAATATTTTCATCTTCCAGTAAATAACTTGATGGCTTAAAACCCATAAATATCATAAGAATATGAGATTTACCTTACATAAAAATATTTTAAAAGAAATCTATGCTATATTTTGTTTCTTTTTAACCGTGTCCCTGAGGTTTGTAATGGTGTGCAAAAAATGGGCATTTCTGTAAAAAATGGATCCATTTTAAATATAGATTCCTCTCTACAAATAAATATCCTTTGGGATTTTAATGATGCTGCTTTTAGGCAAGAAGTCTAATCCTCTTTTTGAGCTTAATTTTGCCAATAATCTCTATTTTTTGTTTCCATCATGCACGGATTTTATCAGTGATATGATCCTTATCAGTTTCAGATGATTTGTAAGACATTAAAGCTAGATAAATCAAATTTAATGTAGTTAAAACTTGTTAAAAGAACTTCTAGGCAATAATCATGTTCTTGCTCAACCTTCTCTAGCATAGCCAAGGGTATTTTCAGGAGAAAAGTGGATGTTAGTTAACATCTCTTTTATAATTGTACATCAAGGAGAAACCATGTTCACATCGAGAAGGAAGCATGTATCCTCACTTTTCTCCTGAAGATGCACACTGATGTATGGAAGTAGTGTTGTGCAAAAAATTATCATTACTCAGCTATGCCATTAAGTTCTTATGGCCTCTAATAACTACTGTCTATATTTGCTCTTTGATGGCAAATAAGTTTCTCTCAGTATTCTATATTTAACCTATTTATTGATAAATTTGACCTCTTGTACTCATTCTAGATCAACTGTGTCCATAGTTCCATTTGTATGGAAAGAACTTCAGAGAATATCAACGTTTTCATCAGTTTTACGCTGTGATCCAAAAGAAGGAGGATCTCCTGTTTTTATACAGGTTTCTGCCTCAGTTTTTCATATTTCTATGCTTGTGCAAGTACCAGTAACTTAAGTAGCTACCTATTCAATTATTTTCTGTATTATATCTTACTTTGTAAATAAATCAAATTTATGTTCTAGTAGTGATATTTTAATTTTTCTCCTTTTAGGTTATAGGAGAAACTGAGAGACTTCCTCATGAGCGAACTGGAAAACACACATTATCAAGTGTTTGTCATTCTGTGTACTTACGACCTACTGTTATACTGAGAAATCTTCTTCCTTTAGATATTGTGGTAACTCAGTCTGGTATCAGTGGGGAGACCACAGTTGCTTCTGGTAATCATCTCAACTTACCCTCAGCATGCCCAGGAAGTTGTTCTCTTGTAATCAAGGTACATTTAATTTTCTTTACTGTTTTGTTTATATGAATTCTAGGCTTTCTTAATTTCTAAAATTCAAGGAACCTTCAAGAATTAATAATTAAAGAATATGTTTCCTGAGAATTCTAGAGCATTTCCAAAACATTGTTTTATTTTATTTCCTGGTCAGTGGTAAGGAGTCCAACAGCAAATATAAATGATAATTGCTTGGACATAGATAGGTATAAGAACAGGAATATGATGCCTTATGCAATATTCCAGAGGGGCCTAAAATCTATGGTTAATGCAAAATTGTGTTATAAATTGTGTCATCTACAAGACGTCAAACCTAATAACTTATCAATGACACATATTTTGGGATGACTTTTCTCTGACATACAGTATAAGTTTAGCTAAGTTTCTGCTAGTCTTGAGGTTTTCTCACTGTAACATGCAATTTAATTATTTAGTAGAAGTAGACTATTAGAAGTAGAAGTAAGACTATTCAGAGATATATCTTATCAAAATTTTCATTCTTAAGACTTTCTTTGAAAATAAATGGATAAATTATTTTTGGATTATAATAAATGTATGAGCTGTGTAATTTATGTTTAATTTCAAAGAAATACTTATATATTTGTTTTCTTGGAACTGGCAAAGTGTAGAATGTTACTCTAGTTAAATTGTTTAGCATTGAGTCAAATGTGGATTTGTTCACTTTGTTTTTTGTGAAGAGAAACAGCAAGTCTTTTTGTCCTAGTGACATTTCCTAAGGATAAGACAAGATTTTCAAACTCTTAAAATGCATGAGGGTATTTCTCATGTACAAATATGGTTATGGAAGATAATTTCTCTTTGTAGCAAGTTTGAGTTAGTTTATTCTACCAAGGAACATTGTCAAACTATCAACTGGTGATTATGTGTAGTTCTTTTGGAGCTTTTTGATGGAAGAATTTCTGACAAAATAAGTTGAAATTACTTTTTTGAATTCTTTTTCCAAATAATCATACAAATTAAATATTCACCCACCTTGCTTAAATTTTGATCAAATGAGTTCCAGTAGAATCTATCCATTTGATGATTTTGATCTGTTTTTGTGTAAGATTTTACTCTAGTTTTCAAAAGATTGAGGGTAATGATGGACTTAATGATAACTTCTTCTCTAGGTGTACTTTTCGTAAAATTAAAGATTATAGTCCTCACATGATAGTTTCTGTAATGATGCTGAGGTGAAATATTTCCTATTAAACTAATATCTGTCTTAATCCTTCCAGTTACCTAATTATTTGGAGAGAGAATGGTCTTGTTTAGAAGATGTAAGACTTAATCAGCCTGAATTAACAGTGTGGTCCTTTGAGTCTCATGATGCCATGAAAGGAGCAACTTTGGACTTGGGGATGCATGGAGGAAAGACAAAGGGCACCCTGGAACTAAGCTTGTTTGCTCCATGCTGGATGATTAATAAAACGGGTTTCTTGCTCACATACCGAGTAAGGTTTTTGTTTGGATAATTACTTTCATTGCCTTTAGTTCTGGTTGCCTCTTATTTCAATCCTGAAATTTTCAGGCTGCTGATGATTCATCAAATACATTATACCATCCTCCAGATCTTAATGGCCCTGTTCTGTTTGGATCAAAAGGCAAAGCTTTCTTTGGCAAAAAGAAGGCATTAGTGAGAATTGAAAATAGTGAGTGGTCTACAAATTTTTCTTTAGATGCTGTTGGAAGCTCTGGTGTGGTATCATGCAGCACACCAACTTTGACTCGACAGGTAAAAATGCATTCCCTATTGATAAAATATTGTTGTCAATGATAAGGAAATTCTTTTATGAACTTCCTTTGAGACCAAGAGCAATAAAAGATTGCATATTTCTTGATCTTCAGGAGTTTCCAGAAGAATAATATCTTTTGAATTTTATCATGTGCATATATCGAGAATTCTGTGTATTGCAATACTAGGTTATCCATTGAAGTGCCATTTGTTAATCTATGCACTTTAAACCTATGCTTTTATTCACTTTTTTCAATGAGGTATTACAGTGAAAAATGTGGGATTGAGTCTGTCAAATCAATTTTTTTCCTCTGTTTTTCCTGTTTTGTTTAGAAATATATCATAATGACAGCAGCATTTTATTTTATTTTCAGCTAGGGGTTCACGTCCAACTTACTGGTTGCTCCCTTACTAAACGTGTGATATTCATGCCTCGAGTTGTGCTGGTAAATAGTGGCAACCTTGACCTGGAGTGTCGTGAAGAGGGTCGATCTGCTGATCCCTGGATTTATATCCCAGCTGGTGAATGCTGCCCCTTTTGGCCTCATGATGTCAATGGGAAACTGGAAGTTCAAGTTGCTGGGACATCACAACCTACAGCTCCTTTCCCTATTGGGTTGATCACTCCAATGTTATTGCCATTATCTAACCGTGTAAGTTCATACTTCTGTAAGAGTTGAATGGGTTGACATTTCCAGAAAATTGTCAAAACCTTTTTGTGTATGTTATTATGTATATATGTTTATTTGTGTCTCTTTTGTGTTTTTGTATAGTATGGCGGCTTGGAAGTTGAGTCACAGAACACAGAAGGGGCTACTTATATCACATTTAGACCATACAAACCAGGCTTTGCACCTGCCCTTATCATAAACCATCATCATAAGGGCATTGATCTCTGGGAGAAAGGCTCTAAAAATGTTTGGTAAGTCTAGATAGCAAAACTTTTCATTGTGTGTCATTCAACTAGAAAAATCCAAGGTATAAATAAAGGGAAGCTTTAAAGTTATATTTGAAAGGGGCTCAGGCCAGAACTCCCAATTTCCTGGCCATTCCTCTTGAGTTTGAGCACTATTGTATTTTTAAATTTTTAGATTAGTTATTAATTAAAGACAGCATTGGTATTAATGAACTGACCTAGTTTCCCTTTTATTTTATTTATACCATTTAACATTGCTTAGACTTCTTATGGTTCAGAAGGTATAGATTTTTTTACTTTCTAATATAAGTTCACTTTGTAAGGAGGAAGAAGTTGTATAATTTTTTATTGTAAATTGTCTGTAAATATCATTTAAGGACATTGATGCCCAATGAACAGCGGCAGTTTTCCTGGTCAGACCCATCGGGAGCCAGACTTCTTTGTTGGAAGGGACGCAATGGAAAGGAAGTTTCAACAGGGTTAACGGAGGTAAATGAATAAATTTTGAAAAAAATTAGTCATTCTTGAGTTTGGCCTTATTTGCATTTCTATTATAATTTTGTGACATAGTAACTTCTCATATTTGGTAGAAGAAGTCTTAAATTCTTTCCATAAAGAAAAATTAAGAAAACGATAATAAACAAGAAGAATAAACTACTTAAACTAACTCAAACTAGGATTAGAAGTGTACCTATCTGCACTGAAATTTCAAATTAACAGCTCAGATGAATCTCCAATGGTCTATGTGCCAAGAAACTTCTTGAAGCTTTGAAACCTTGAACTTCAAAAACACTCATAAAAATCACAAATCTTAACTAATTTACACAAAATGGACATTCTTCATGAACAAAATAAAATAACTCTATTCTAAATATTAGATGAAATTCCACTAGAAAAATCACTATCTCGGAATACTCAGTAGGTACATCTTCACAGCTTGCAGCACGCCCTCTGTCATTTAGAGAGGGTGTACGAATAATATTTTTGAGTTCATTGAGGCTTGAATTTGTAGGAGTAAAATTGCTGCATAGTTTTACTGTAGTGTAATAGTATTAAGTAGTTATTGAAATTTTCATTTCCCTTAGGATGATTTAGGAGAAATTGGTGACCGTGAAAATGGTGGATCATATTGGGTGACCTTCTTGGATGGGATGCAGAGAATACTACTCTTCACAGATGATGTAGCTTTAGCCCAAGATGCACGCACTGCTGGAGAGCTTGAAGCTGCATCCATGAATCTGTCTGTATCTTTTCATGGCCTTGGTTTCTCCCTTGTTGACGACTCGAAGGCTGTAGAGGTGTTGCATGCTGGGATAGCCAGGTGAGATGGTTCTTAAAATTTTGTATTTTGTGAATGTTGTCTACAAAAAAACGAAAGACAAAGACCTCTAAATTCCATCAGTCCTAATCTCTGCAATAAATACATTGATTTAATTTAAGTAAGTAAAAGAGTATTTTTCCAATGAAAACTTCTTTATTTTCTGTATTTAATCTATTGAAAGTGTTTTTTTCGTAGTTTATATATAAGTTGGCCATAAAATTAATGCATAGAATTTACACTTAGGGCACATAATTTTTCCAGAATATTTGTATAATTCACTACGGCTTTGTTTTCTGTAGTGTATACTTTGGCAACAAGATGCTTGCAGTCATTCTGAATTTCTTTTGAAGATTTGGTCCTTTATGTAACACATGTAAGAGCGTAGTTAAGTTGGCTACCATACATTTGTAACCGAATATATTGCTTCTAAAATTTTAATAACTATTTGTTAACTAAATAAATTACATTCATGTAGGTAATCTGCTAATTAAGCAGGGTTTAAATCTTCATCTATTCAATCAGTTCTAATCATACATTTTTATAGTTTGAAATGGATTTGGGTGGAGATACCCAAACAAGTTTTGTTTTTTCAAAATCTTTTTACAATTAGTGATAGCCCAACTACATAAGTACTACAACCATTGATGCTACCATTTCCATGGAACAACCCCAACCCAACACTTTGTAAAGGCTTGTATTATTCCATCCTCCTATAAAGGCTATAAAGCATTATCCTCTCTTCATTATCCTAAAATCAGCAAACATATGATGTTTGCTGATTTTCATTATGGTTACCGTTTCTAAAAATCTATTTTTTTATGTTCTCGTGAAGTAATTGCTGAAGATGAAATAACTTTTTACTTGATAGACTACTTTAAATGGAATCAAAAGTAAAATCGAGGTCCATTTAATTGCAAGAATATTATAGAGGAATATACTACATGGATATCCTCTAGTAAATATAATAGTGCTGGGTGTGGTGGTGGAGTGGTTACCATGCTAGCGATCCATCCCCAAGGTTGGAATGGTTGTTTGTATTTGTAAATAATAGTAATTAATAAAATAGATCTAATTTGGATCTTCCTGTTTCAATCAAAGAGGTAATTATTATTGTTGTTATTATTATTAGCAAAGTGTATACTGGTCAGGGAGATGTAGGGGGTATACTGGCAAGGATGTAATAACATCAGCATGTAGCAACCTAAGTATCCCAGGCTTCAAGCTTACTTGTAGTAGCATAAACAACTCTGAGTTAACTGCCAAACATTATTACATAGATTGAATTTACTGGCAGCAGGTGAATTCACAGGCAAGTTGTCTGTAAACTTGTCCAGTATAATTGAGCCTTTAGTGAAAGCTGTTACAGCTGGTCCCACATTCTGCCTTCCTTCAAGGGTTGATAAAAAATCTATTTTTAGTAGCTATTAGTTCTATTATAAGACTAACTTTATTGGAATAACAAGTGTGAAAAATAGCGACACGACTGGGACTCGAACCCAGGTCTCCCTTGTCTTGCTCACAAAGCATTCCCTTAACAGTGTGAGAGAGACGCGGCACGGTAGTTCATTGGTTAGAATACCTGCCCAGAAAGTGGGAGACCTGGGTTCGAGTCCCAGTCGTGTCGCTATTTTTCACACTTGTTATTCCTTTGAGATTTTCGTAGGTTTTCAACCTACTAAGTTACCTTCCTTTCCTTTATCCTTACTAACTTTATTCGTTCTTAATATCTTAAGGTTTCCTGAGATAACGTGTAGTGACAAGATAGCGCTTCACTCTCAAATGATTTAGCTCATATACAAAGATGGTGCAAAAAATGGCAACTAGATCTTAATGTAAATAAATGCTCTGTAGTAAATTTCTTCAAAAGGTAACAATTGCATCAGAACCACCTGTACAAAATTAGTGGAACAAATTTAAATGTAGTCGACTCAGTTGAATACCTTGGAATCACCCTTACCAATAGTTTTAACTGGAGCTCACATATTCAAAAAATATGCAGTAAAGCAACTAAAAAGCTGTTTCATAAAGTGTACCATAGGTAGATGCGATGAAAAGGTTAGAGAGGGATGCTATTTCAGGTTATTTAGGCCCCATCTGGAATATGCGGTGAGTATATTCAGTGGGATCCAGAGACATATACTTGCAAACTCAAGAAAGTGCAGAGCAAGGCGATATGATTTGTTAAAATGTGCTATGATAGAAAAGCAAAGGTTATGCAAATGCTCTCAGATGCAGGTTAGGAACCTTTCAAATAAAGGAGATTAAAAGTTAGGCTGCGATTGCTTAATAAATTCAGAGAAAGTACATTCGTGGCTGTTAGTTGGTATCTAGTGACCCCCCTGCTACTTAGGCCTTTCTGACAATGCGTGTAAAATAAGATAAATAGATGCAAGGACAAGTTGTTTAAGGGGCTCATTATTCCGCCAATTATATGTGATAACAATAAGCTATAAAGACAACTCAAATGCTTGGTGTTTACACCTCCTGCCACCTGCCAAAAGGCTGCTTGCAGGGTGTAGATGTAGATGTATTTTATGATATGAAAATAGCTTTATGAATTTTTCGTCATAGATTCACTTACATGTGTATATTGTAAATTCATAAAAAGGGGGAAACATTTATATGTATAAGTGATGATTAAGCTCTAATTCTTTTCATAAAAAAGGCAAACAATTATGTTAATTTTGAAAAAAAAAAGGGTTTCTTAATTTTGATAAATAGTTGAATTAATACAATGCTNAAAATATTTTAAAGCTCATTGTAAGTATTACTAGTATCAAGATTCGTGAAACTGCAAAAACATTCACAAACGAGAGATGTAAAGCCTAGGATGAGTTGGAATTCAGATACCTTCTTTGGCTACTATTATATATGAGCAGATTAGGCTACGAGATCTATGGGAATCATGGCTGTCTTGGTTTCTTTTCATAAAAAAGGCAAACAATTATGTTAATTTTGAAAAAAAAAAAGGGTTTCTTAATTTTGATAAATAGTTGAATTAATACAATGCTGTCTGTCTGTGAATTTGCCAAAAGAATATAAAATCGATGGTTTCACCCTTTTCTTAGTGGTGATGGTGTGCCATGACTGAAGAGAAACAGTTGGTTTGAGAATTTTAATTATAATATATCACAAGAGATTTTCTCTTGTGGTAACTAAATGTGTTTCTGCGAAAAGAATGTTTGAATCCTTGCTACAAAAAGCTTTGAAGAGGGAATGAGGCTACTAAGTAAGATGAGGAGTGAGATAGATTGCTCTTGCTTTCATTGCTGAGCCAGACTACTGTGAGTGGAAAATGCCCAAATAAGCGCAGCTTGATGATTCCTTGAGAGAAACAATGAGAAGTGAGAATGAATTGGAATATTCGTAGCTTTCATATTATCACAGCTATGAGGAAGACTGAGAAAAAAGGATGGAAAAATTTTTTCTTCTGTCTAGTACTGAAATATCAGTGAAAATCATTCCATTCTTCAGAATATGCTTGTTGAAATAAAATGCTAATAGCTTGGTGGATTAATAATTCTTGAAGAGAGATTGAAAACTGGAGGTGTTGAAAATACAAGGCACTTCGTTCAATTATAGAAAAGATATTGGTATCTAAATCAGGATGCCTTTTCCTTTCCTTTTTAATTTTTACAGTTTTCTATTTTATGTTTTGATTTTTTTGGTTGTTAACAATTTATAAGAATACTTAAATGAAAGAAAATACTCCATTTGCTATTGTAAAAAAGGATTTCTTGGTTCTCTAATCTTTAGCTCTGGAGTTCTGTGGGAAGTTCAAAAATCTGGAGGCAAGCGGTTCCGTGCCCTTTCTTCCAAAGAATCTAATGCAGTGGAAAAGGGTTATCAGAAATATTTGGCAACAGAAAAGGCTGAAGAGAAAGCAAAATTCCAAGTGGACAGCAAGACTGTGGTATGCTTGAATTTTAATTCTCATTCAGACTCTCACATACCTTTAAGTGTTGAGTCTTTTAGCTTTTAATGTTTCATTTTATTTAGCATAGTATGGTAAAGAGAGATTTGTTGTATTTTTTAGTTTTAATTAAATATTAATTGCCATTTAAGTAAAAATCAATCATCTTTGGAAAAAAAATTATTATTATTATTACAGTTTATCCTCATGCTTTGGCTTTAACCCCTTATTTCTGAGCTATCTACTGCACATCCAGCAAACTCTATATGTTCTGGTAAGCAGTGCACAGGAAGCGTAATGAGAGAATGTTTTGAAAGTTCTGTAAAGATACAGTCA
Organism: Ladona fulva; assembly: GCA_000376725.2. Taxonomy (NCBI): domain Eukaryota; kingdom Metazoa; phylum Arthropoda; class Insecta; order Odonata; family Libellulidae; genus Ladona; species Ladona fulva. The sequence goes on along the minus strand of KZ308463.1, from coordinate 757,341 downwards.
ATAGTCAAGATAAATAAACTTTAAATGATACTACTTTGGAATTGCAATTTAAGTTTAAATAACTACCCACTTCTGGAATGGTTTTCTGCCATCATTGAGGGGTTGAAGACCAAAATATTTGGAATCAAATCGGTGTTCAAACTACTTATGATATCTACTTTTATGAACTAAAACTTTTAATTCAAAATAGTCAATCCATTCATTCCGTAATTTAAACCATAAGCTAGGTTAGGAAAGTGAGTTTAAATAAGAAATGTAAGTGCTTTGGACACTTTTTATTATTATTTTAATTTGGAATCATTTAATTTAAATTTCATCATGCAAAATATGTTACATGCATTCAAACCTTGTTTTTTTGCTTGCTGATTGTTTTCTTTATTTTACTTGTGCCAACTGAGCTAANCATCAAAAAAGATTTACAAGGAAGTAATCACAAAAATAAATAGTTACTTCTGGTCATTCCTTATGCATAGCATCAGAGAAGTTAATAGGGTAAATTAGGTAAAGTTTTAAAACATTCACTGTGGATACCTCTATTTCCAATGCATTTATCAATTTTACTTGTGCCAACTGAGCTAAATATCTATAAATAAGTTGAAAATAATATGAATACTGCAGTATATTATGTCGTTTGATTTACATGCAAGATTTTCATGATCTGTGTAGGTCTGGCATGAAAGAAACCATCTTTAATCTATCCTCTTACATCTCAGCCATCCGGCTCCCTTAATTTTTTAGCAAACATCTCTTCTATCCACTTATTTTAATTTCTTTTCCTGTTTGTTCACCTTCAGACCTACTCACAGAGATGTCCAAGAATGTTCTCTCCTACCACTGACATTACAATTTGCCTAATGTTTACCTTGGTTTTTCCATGGAATGCTCTCTGAGTTGCTTTCCTCCCTTGCTGATCAAAACTATTGCCATGAGAAATTAATTACTTGTGTATGTGGAGTATTGTGTAAATACTTATTATTAATGTCACTTTTCAGTTGTCAATGTGGTGCCGAATTGGTTGAGAACTGTTATTAATAAGGTTTCGATAGAAAGATTTTAAAAGAATAATATCTCTATACTTTATTTGCAAGTTTTGAAATATCAGTGCAAAAAATATTGATGAAAATTTCAATTCCAGCTAGTAGAAAAGAAGGGATGAACTATGAACTTCGTGAATGTGTATTGTATTCTGTATGATGCTGTATCTTTTGTTTATAAAGATGAATTTCTTTGTAGGTTGATTTTAGCTTGATGATGATGGAAAGACCTCACAAACGCAACTTGAGACGGTCCTTCCTCACTGGACTTTGGCTGGAAATGCAGACATCACCTCGTGGCAGGACAATACATGCCAAAATCAACAGATTGCAAGTTGATTGTCAATTGCCTGATACAGTTTTCCCCACCATTTTTGCTCCTGTTCCTCCTCCAAAGTCTGTTGCCACAGATTCTGGTAAGTTCATGCACACATACAAATATATTATTATAGTATATATTTTACTTATGCTTAAATTGCAAAAACTTTTAGGTGGTGGTGATCTTAATTCTC
>KZ308463.1:701014-744698 GCA_000376725.2 Ladona fulva | reverse complement strand
GTTTTGAACTAATCTTTCTCTGATGACCCTTCTTACTTGACAAATGTTAAGATATGGGGCTTATTGTCTTGAGATTGCAGCAGAAAACCCTCCCTAATCACTGTTGTAGAGGAAGGTTAAACCATTCCTTCGCAAATTAATTATCATTATCTTTTCGGGGCCATTGTTGATGTTTTGTGGATAGGTTTCCTTGATAAGTTGACAACCACTTCTAACCTTTCAGCTCACTTCATGCTCTACGATATTGATGACTGCATCATTAAAGCCTTTTGTGTGTGATGGTCTTTTTCATTCCTATTTCTGTCAAAACTAGTTGATTTCTAAAGATTTTTCATTCCAATACCTATGCTACAGCCCAAAATTTGCCTTTTCTCCCTTAATCTGTCCAATTGGAAAAAGGTTTATTCCATGTGTAGAATATTTAGAGATATTGAAAGTGTTAAGAGAATGATGATGTCCAGAGATAACACGAGCAGCATAAACTGATACAAGGATGGTATAAATTCACTCAATCTATTTCATACTCATTTTTAGTGGTTGTAGAATCATAGAGAGAATATGTAGAATAATAATATAAGTAACCAAAAGGGGAATTTTCTAATTTGTAATTACTATAATTAAAGTAAGAAAATACAGTGGTAAACTATCTTTTCAGCAGCTATTATAAATGAGAATGTGTCTTGGAGGGAGTTCTATCATTATTTATTCTACATAATAATGCATATATTTTCTGCTCTTCCTGTAATTATTCCTAATTGAAATATAGTAAGTACAGACTTCAGTATTTTGTCGTAAGAATAGGATTGATTGGAAAATGTAACAAATATTTGTTTTGATTTTTTAAATAGTAGTAATCGTAACATGTTATTTTTAAAATTTATTATAAGCAATCAGTGTATAATTGTAATATGTTCAAAGTGTTAATATTTAATTTCATGTATAATATTGGAGTTGAACTGGTTATATTTGCATATATTACATAGCTGATGGAAAAATGACACAATAAGATGATTACTCATTCTAGGTTTTTCTGATATCCCTCTGTAGATTATCATACTTTGAAAGGAAAGGTGTCTTCTTGAATGGTTCTCAGTTAATACAAGAGGTGTCGATGCATTACATTGGGCAGTCCTTGAAGCAGCTCTATGTGCTAGTCCTTGGCCTTGATGTGATTGGAAATCCATTTGGCCTTGTTCTTGGACTTACAAGAGGAGTAGAAGACTTATTTTATGAGCCCTTTCAGGTACTGTTAATGTTCCCTCAAATACAGGTACTCATAATTTTAGGAATTGATTTGTTTCAGGCAATTGTTTTCTGAGTAAAAGTTTGTGTTGTGAGTTATGAGGGTCATTCAATGAGTCCTTAGAAAAAGATAGAAAAACAAATTATTTTGTAGATTTTTGTAAGTTTTCAACATAATCTCCTTTTAACTTTATACACTTTTCCAACCATTTCTCCAACTTTTTTAACCCCTCCACAAAGTAGGACTTTGGAAGGTCCTCAAAATAGGCATCTGTTTTGGTGATGACCTCCTTGTTCAATGTGAACCATTGTCCACTGAGCCATTTTTTTCAATTTTGGAAGCATAAAGAAGTAATTGGGGGCCAAATTCGGTGAATACTGTGGATGTTGTAATAACTCGAACTTTAATTCCATAATTTTGGCCATCAAAACTGCACAGGTGTGTACCCATGCATTGTCATGATGAAAGAGTATCTTTTNGTTTTGAACTAATCTTTCTCTGATGACCCTTCTTACTTGACAAATGTTAAGATATGGGGCTTATTGTCTTGAGATTGCAGCAGAAAACCCTCCCTAATCACTGTTGTAGAGGAAGGTTAAACCATTCCTTCGCAAATTAATTATCATTATCTTTTCGGGGCCATTGTTGATGTTTTGTGGATAGGTTTCCTTGATAAGTTGACAACCACTTCTAACCTTTCAGCTCACTTCATGCTCTACGATATTGATGACTGCATCATTAAAGCCTTTTGTGTGTGATGGTCTTTTTCATTCCTATTTCTGTCAAAACTAGTTGATTTCTAAAGATTTTTCATTCCAATACCTATGCTACAGCCCAAAATTTGCCTTTTCTCCCTTAATCTGTCCAATTGGAAAAAGGTTTATTCCATGTGTAGAATATTTAGAGATATTGAAAGTGTTAAGAGAATGATGATGTCCAGAGATAACACGAGCAGCATAAACTGATACAAGGATAGTATAAATTCACTCAATCTATTTCATACTCATTTTTAGTGGTTGTAGAATCATAGAGAGAATATGTAGAATAATAATATAAGTAACCAAAAGGGGAATTTTCTAATTTGTAATTACTATAATTAAAGTAAGAAAATACAGTGGTAAACTATCTTTTCAGCAGCTATTATAAATGAGAATGTGTCTTGGAGGGAGTTCTATCATTATTTATTCTACATAATAATGCATATATTTTCTGCTCTTCCTGTAATTATTCCTAATTGAATGATCTTGATCTAATTAAGGAGCCTCTGCAAGCTTATGTGACAATTCAGTCATCTGAAGGACAGAAAAATTTTTATGATCAACTTCACTTCTCTCCTTTGAAGGTATATTTTTATTATTCAATATTATGATCAAACTGCCTGTTGGTTTTTTCAGTTAAAATTACAGTTTTAAGCTATAAGATTACTTTGACAATTATGCCATCAGAAAATATTCTCCCATCATCTATTTGAGAAGTTAGCTGTTCATGAATTTTATTAAAGAAGTTGCTGAGAAAATGTGCTTTTTAGATCAACTCCTTTTTTTGATCAATTGCCCCTATTGATCAGTTGTTTGCATTTGATCAAAATGTATCAATGCATCCTCTAATTTCTTAATGGTTATGGAAGTATTCAAAGTGATATATTAGGTGGTGTGGAGTTAATGGTTTTATTTCCAATTTATACATGAATTTTTCAGTATTTATCCATTGTTATGATGAGTTTGGTAGCTTCTAAAATAATTAGTAAATTTGGCATCAGAAAGTCTATAGATGTTTTTAAGTTAATTATGTCTTCTGCTTAAGTTTCATCTACACTCAACTCTGCTGTAATTCAATTTTTTTTGGCAACTTATGATTTCTGCATCAGTAGGCATCAGATATTGATGAAACCAGTATATTTACTTATATAAAATGATAAAGCCTCCTTAAGTATATTTTTAGTAGTTAATATAAATACTATTTTCTAAACGCTAACTGGTGACATTAATGGATATTGAAATGGAAGCAATTTTTATGTTAGATAATGAAAAATATTCAAATTTAGTTTGCATTTTTGTCCCTTTCATACCCAAAAAATCAAAGTTTGGGTTGATTTTCCTCTAATCGTTGTGTTTTTTCTCTTTTAGATGCATCTTAGTTTCTCTCTTACTCAGTCTGGTAGTGGCAGTGGAGGTGGTATTCATTCTGCATTCCTCAATGTCCTTCTGCAGAGTATTGGTGTTACACTAACAGATGTACAAGATGTTGTTTTCAGGTAAACTGCCTTTATTTCCTTCACTTTGGCATGATGAATATCATGACAGTTAATCATAAGTCTAAATAAAGTAGGTATGATTGCTGAATTACTGGTAAAATTGGCAATTTAATTTTCTTATTAAGCGTTTTTGTGTTTTCTCCCTACCTCTCTCTGTGGGTGTTTTCCTACAATCTGGAGTTTTTCCTTGTCAACCTTAAGTTGTAATGATTTTTTCCCAATGTACTCTTTCTTTCTTTTTCATCAATTGCGGTATATATATATATATTAAAATAACATATGAGGTTAGGAGGAAGAGAACCTTTCATTGGTCCAACATTGTCAATACATGGTGTGGATGCATCCCTAAAGCGAAAGATAGTGGTATTATTATGAATAAACCAGGCAAGCAAAGTGCTTATTCTGAAAGGGATGAAAGAAAGAAAAAAAAATTATGACAGATCAAGAGTGTACTATAATTGGAGCCAATCTCTGTAGTAGAAGGGTCAAACTTTGATCAAGATCTTTATTTTACAGTTGGGTAAAGTCTGTGAAAACAGGTGGGGTTTTATGAAAATTCACTGGATTTGTTCTGTGAGATTATGAGTAACGTTTTAGTAATACATCTGATTATACTCACCTTTGAGCATAAAAAAATAACCTTCTGTCTCAGCAAATAAATTGAACCAGCTTATTGATTAGTTGGCTCTTACATTCTAAATTAATAAATAGGGTTAATTGAGGTTTAGGCCCATGTTCAGTTTACAGACAATAAAATTTTAAAATTAAGGCTGAGCTTGCTTTCCACCATGAGTTTGTTTTGTGATGGCATTTTGTTAATGGTCTGTTTTATAAGTAGGTATATCATACCTCATTTTCGGTATGAAAAAGTTATGATAAGCTTCACAAGATACTTCCATATTCAAGTAATGATTGGAGGTTGATGGATATTTAGTTATGAAATAGTAGTTAATCCATTAATATCATCAAATAGTTATTTTACTAGTATCTTTTTAGTAAGTAAACATACCCAAATAAAATAAATAATATAATTAATCTTGTAAATGAAGATTATCACATTAAATATTATAAGAAACATAAATTATTGATTGACAAACTGAATAATTCATCGTGAACATTAGGGTTGCCTTTAAGATAATACATTAGTACCAGAAAATATCTTGTTCTCTATTTTAATTATTGAATTTAATTGGTCCATTTTAGTCAAATTCTTAGAAATATCTTCTCTTAACAAATTTTTATGCAAGAGTATATTTAAGTTTCTAACATTATTTAATGTTAGAGCTTAAACGTTNAATAACTATCCATTAACAACTGGTAAGCAATAATCGGGGAAAATTTTCCTTAATTGCCATTCATAATTTTTATGGTGGTAATTTAGCTGATTAAGACTTTTTTAATTCCTCTTTCTTCAGATTTGAAAATTTCAATTGGGTTTTCACTATTTTTAATGCATCATGCCTTGCAATTGTGAAACATGGGGAAAGATAACTGGTCCAACAATTTCAGCTTTTTCATTTGCTAAATTTTTGGAATTTTTTCTCAACATTGTGAACTTAAAAAATCTCCTTGCCTTAATATAGGCTAGGAGAGTTAAGGTAGTTGTGTGAACAAAGTAAAAGTATAATTGTGATATTTTGCCTCCATTGCAGAAACCAATAACATGTTTTTGTTCTCTTAAATTTTCAAAAGAAAGACAATTTTCATTAACATTATTTATAAATTTTCAAAAGAAAGACAATTTTCATTAACATTATTTATTTTTAAAGTATGGATTAATGAATCTTGGGTTTTGTAAACCATATTTTGTAAAGATAGGTTATAGATAGTTCATATTCATTTTTTAAATTATAAATAACTCTTATGACAGGGTGCTGTGCAAGGACCAGGAGAATTTGCTGAGGGATTGGTTTTGGGAGTGCGCAGCCTTTTTGGACACACTGTTGGTGGTGCCGCTGGTGCTGCATCAAGAATAGCTGGAACACTAGGTGGAATAATAGCTTATTATTCATAACCATTTATTTTGAGAAAAAGTGATTATTGAGATTTATGGTACCAGCGGTGTTAAATTCAAAGAGACTTGCTTGAAGAAGAAAATATATTCTATACAAAGGATGAACAATGTTTTTAAGCGTGTATGTCAAAATCTGGCAAATCTCTGATGCAAAATTTTTCCTCCTGCCAACAAAAATTTTTTGAAAAGATATTATTTGACATCTTGATATTTGATTCATGAGTGATTATGCAAATCATGTAAAACTGACAGAGTGAAAAATCATCATGACAGTTTTTCAAGATGCAATTTTTTCATAAAACTTGGAAATAAATTTTGCAAGATGTTTTTGCATTCCAGAGTTAGCTGTGCTAAAAACTCTTACTATACTCAAACGTAATTTGGTCCACTAATGTACCAGAAAATCTGTCTTTCAAAATCAATTACTTTATCCACTCATAGTTGAGATTCACAAAGACTTGAAAGAAAATTAAATTTAAAATTTCCTCTAGAATTTGAGATAAATATTTCTGACCATTTTCTTGTATCCTAGTATTCTATGCTTAATTTTTGTCTTTACTGACAGATTTTGTTGCATATCCTAAAACTTGGTCTTAAGTAAATTGTGTAGTAGAGTTATCTCAATCATTGAGTGGTCATGGCTTCATAATAATTATTGGATTTAATTTCAGTGTCATCATTTACTTAAATTTAGTTATCAATACAGTTTTGAGAGTGCAGAATCTCTTGGTTATGATTAAAATGCAATGCTATAGTTGTGGTGAAGTTAAACTTTTCTTACCTATCCCATGGTTTGATGTAGATGGAATGTTTTGAATTTTAAATCTTTTCTGTTCAGATAATGAAACACTTAAAAGTTTTATTCATGTCTATTTTTTCCCATGAATTCTTTGAGTGAATTTGGACTTTCATGAACTAATGTACTTTTTGGATGATTGTGGGAGACATAAAAGTGTTAATGTCAACTTTCATAATTATTAGAAGTAAATCTTTGTTGTTTGTTTAGAGATCCACTTCTTATTGTAAATTGGAATCCAGTGCCTTGAAAAATGATTAGTAAATGATGGCATGGTACATTTTTCAGGCAAGGGTATAGCAGCCTTGAGCTTTGACCCTGAATTTCAACGTCGACGTCGTGAGCAAATGGGCCGTCAGCCAACCAATATTCAGGAAGGACTTGCAAGAGGTGGAAGAGGGCTTGTGACGGTTAGTTTTTTGTTCATATTTTCAGTGAGTAAAAAATGGAAAGAAACTCTGATAGTTACACAGGTGATACTTACAGTGTAATATGTAGTTGGTATTTTTGATTCGCCATTTTTACTCATACATGCTCTAATATTATATTTTACTCTTAAAAGTTGAACATTTGAGGATCTGCTTGATTAATATAATTAATTCTTTTCTGTTTACAATTACGTATTATTTAAACAAATATTTTAAAAAATCAGGCTCTCATATAACCAAGTGGGCAGCTGCTCGACTTTGGTGAAAGCAGTCCTAGGTTCAATTCCTAGTGGGGTCCTACATGTGAACTGACCTAAGCAGTCAAAAGCAGCATTATTTAAAAAATATAGAAATGTATGCCTTAAAAGATGGAATGCAATAAAATACCCATTGTGTCATAAATATTTTACAGCAGGGTTTCCCAAAGTGTGTTCCGTGGAACACTGGTGTTCCACGAAGAGTTTTTAAGTGTTCCGCGGAAACTTACAAAGAATGATAATTCTTGTGTGAATTTCAGTTTGAATTGAGAAAAAGTAACCTAGGTGTTCTGCTGATATCATAGAATTGATAAAGTGTTCTGCCAGAGGAAAAGTTTGGGAAACTGTTTTACAGAATTCTCTGATAATTTTACAAAAACTTCCCATTACAGTGTTACCTTCTCTATATTCTTCCTTAGATTAAGATGAATGTATTAAAATTATCTTGAAATTTTTCTCTACGCTGTATGAAGATTTTAGCAGAAAGAATTATGTTTATAGTAACGGCTCAACCACCTCTAGCCATTATGTGGGTTCACATTTATCCAATCTCACACCATGGCACTATGCCATGACAGAACATGACAATAAGTTATGTTCTTGAAACTCAAGAAATTGATTTGTAAGAAGCCGCAAACGCCAGTTGCATATGGCAGGGGGTGTATGAATACCTTAGCTAAAATACCCTGTATGGTATTTCCCAATAAGGTGTTGTCTTGAAACCCAAGGGATAGAGTTAGATTAGTATGTCTCCGTTCACTGCCGGTTTAGTATGGCAGGCAGTGTGTAATACATACCTAATAGTAGGTGTATGGAAGGCGGTATATTTATTTCTTATCTAATCTGTCCTATATGATATTTTCCAAATTGGTGTTCTCTTAAAACCTAAGGGATAGATTTAAATTTGGAAGTTGTTGCAAGCAGCCACTGGTGTATGGCAGAGGGTGTATACTGCCTTACTTAAAATATCCTATATTATGCTTGCAGTATGCAAGCAACTTTTACTTGTGTAAAATATAATTCATAGCTGTTTTAAAAATATTCTTATTTCTACAGGGTGTGGTAGATGGAGTATCAGGAGTGTTCACCAAGCCAATATCTGGTGCAATGGAGGAAGGTTTTGGGGGCTTCCTGAAGGGGATGGGCAAAGGAGTGGTTGGGTTGGTTGCTAGACCCACTGCTGGTGTTGTTGATTTTGCTGGAGGTTCTCTTGATGCAGTTAGACGGTGAGTTTTCTCAAGATGAACTAATATTCCTTTAATGTTGAATGCAATATGGTTTTGACATGAACTGTTTTCATCTCCATCTGAAAAAAATAGGATAACATGCTTTTCTCTCCAAACTTTTATTTACTGCACTTGTTGATCTTATAGTTTTTTAATTTAATTAATTGGTCTCAGTGCTGCCGAGCTCTCTGAACATGTGGCAAGATTAAGGCTTCCACGATTCCTTGTTCTTGGAGAGGCTGTGCGTGCATATGCTGTGCAAGAGGCCGAGGGAGATCGTCTTTTGAGAGTAAGCTTTTAGTTAAATTTGTTGTAATTCCGCTTTTAGTTAAATTTTTTTTGTCTAAATCCTTTGATAGTATTTATATAATATTCTAATTTGATGTCAAATTTGTATCTCTCCTTAATTGTTTATGATACTAGGAGCAGACTCTATAAACCTTCATTAATTTCACATTAATGAAAAATTCATGTTTTTGTTGAAAGTCATTCATCTATTTTATTTGCTTCTGAGGTCAGCAAAATTCTTAATATTTATGATTCTCTTGTTTTCTTTTAAAAAGTTATTCTGATATCAGCTCTAGTAATTTGTTTCACATATTTGTATTGAGATTGTATGCATTCTCTTTATAGTAATGGACACTTATCAAGTTATTGAATTTTTAGGAGTTGGAGAGAGGGAGGTATGCATCCACTGACACATATGCATACCATGTAAGGCTGCAATCTGGAGTACTTCTTCTCACAGATAAAAGAGTTATTTTCCTTCATCACAATGATGTGTTTGGTCAGTGGCAGGTAAGGGATAAATCCATTAAGTTTACTTTGTCTTATATTTATATTGGCTCGCAGTAGACTTGCCTGTATTATCAGAATATTATGCTTTGATAAAGGAGGCTTTGTCAGTTAAATTTAGTATAGCAATAATTCATCCTTCATCTCATGATATCATATTTTAGAAGTTTTGTATCTAATTTTTGTAATCTAACTGCATATCCAATGAATAATATAAATTGAAAATATTGCAATCAAACTAAGTAAATTTTGTTATCCATTTATACATCTTTTATCTTAAAAAAATGATAATTATAAGTTCAAAAACAAATTTATTGTGAAATGCTCAGTCAGTAATTATTTTAGTTGTATCAAACTTCAGCATTCCCTGCATATTTTGATGTAAAAATACATTAAGGTAATGTCTTAACTTTTATACTTTCTGAGTAAAAATATTAAGTATTGTTGCAAGGATCGGTATCAAGGAGAAGTTATGATGATGATGGGATTAATAGACTGATGGTTTTCTTCACCAAATTACCAATTTAAGGAAATAAGTCAACTTTTCTTTAATAAAAGAGTAGTTGTAGCATAATAGAGTACTAATTGTAATAATGAAAACTATAATGTGGGAGCATTTGGTTTGGCAGGCTGCTTGGGAGCAGACATGGGTTGAAATGGTAGAATCCCCACGTTCAACAGATGGAGGAATCTTTCTCATGACTCCCAGAAAGAAAGTCCTTGGCTTGTTCGGTGGTGGTGAACATGGAAGGACACTGAACATTCCAGATGGCCAGATGAAGACTGTGAGTTAATTTTCCTCTTTTCTAATACATGATATGGTTAAGTTGATTTTCATTAGAGTATTATGTAAGGATGCATAAGATACTTTAAAATTATTCGTACTCATAAGTTATCCCATAGAATTTTAGAATGACCTGAAAAATTTAACTATTGCCAAGAAAATTCAATTCCAAATTCCCAGAAAATATGATTGGAGGTTTTAATATAACAGCCCTAGCATCTCCTTTGTTTGCTAAACATTGCAGAATGTTTCCCTTCTGCTTTCTGCCTTTTTCAGTCACTTGTCAGTTTTTACATATGAAAGGAAATTATATGTATTTCATATGAAACGAAATTATGTGAAAAGCAGTAGTAACATTTGGACAGGCTGTAGAAGACCTCTGTTATTTGCATATTTCAGTTGTGTTTGAACTTTCCTTCAAAACTCTTTGCTTGTGTGATTCTTATTGCAGCAATGGAGTGGAATAAGGAGAATATGATTGCATTTATAGAAGTATAAAAAAATACGATATACTGTGGGATCCAAAACACTGGGATTATTACAATAAATTTTGTAAACAAGATGTGTAAGAGGAAATCACAAAGCAAGTTTGGAAGTTGGTGAATGATTGTAAGAAGATAGATTATCTAACATGATGTTCCCTACTTGTGTATATGTTTGAGAACCACCATCACTGATTTTCATTTCTTCTTTTTCATACCAATTAACAAATAACAGTGTATTATGCTTCTATTTGCTGTGATGTGCTCATTTTTGTTGTTCAAATGAAATTGATTATTCACTATTGATAATACAGGCGAATGTTTTCCCTTTTTGGCAACTTTGTTAATAATTGCTATTCTTTACTAATTTTGAGTCGTTGAATCCAGATATGAGCTCAGGAAAGTCCCACCACATAAGGTTCTTTTGTTACAATAACTTTTTCTCTTGTACATCATTTGGCAGAGATTTGCCTGTATAGTATATGCTAATTTAGAGTAAATTTAGCTTCTACTTTATAATGCTAATTTTCTAGCTTTTAAATCTTTATCATTAATTTATGTGTTCTTATATATCATATTAGTGAATGATACGCAATGTGGATATGATATGCAGAAATATTACAAATAGTTAGTCCTTATGGACCTGATTTATTTTGTTTTTGTTACAGATATATTGGGTTTCTTAAATTATTATTATTATTATCACCTATTAATGATTGTCCTTAGTCATTGAGAAATACTCAATACACTATAATTTTTTTTGTACATTTTCTGAAAATTCAATTACCCTGGCCAATCATATTGATAATTTTTAAGTATAAGTTTTTGTATAACTGGACTGCCTTACATCTCAAGAATGTGATGCATAATTGCATACTTTTCTTCTCTTTTTCTTCAACATCATTGATCAGATTCCTCCATACTCTCTATCAGTGCTTACTTGCTACTGCTGATTGGCTTACTCTGCTCAATTATTCTTCACCCTTTTTTATTTCTTCAGCTCAACTTGTTATTTCATTCACAATTCTTGTCACTTTTACTACACTGATATTTTTGTGTGGCAGATACCTCACCTGCATATTATTTTTCATTGTCCCGTTGTAGACTATGAGAAAGATTTTGCTGTAATCAATACTGTCACAATACATCTTCAGTCACTGTCCACTTAGTATTATATTTCTTTCTATTCAACCCATATCTCATGGATGAAAATTTATATTCATCTCATCTGTTAAAATCAACAACTTTATTTCCACACCATTACTGGGTTCTAATGATGGAAAAAATAGTTTGCCATGTTATTCTATTGACAGTTATAAAATTTAAACTAAACATTATGCCATTTGAGATTGGTAACATCAAGAAACATTTCTAGATTAAAATAAGAGGGTCCTTAATATAATAAGACCTTAGAAAATCCAAGTGATGGTGCTCTTAGTATCATAATTGGTTTGTTTTTAGTAAGCATCAATACTCACTAGATAGCTGTTAAAGTCTCAGTTATATTCATCACATGGTTTCATTTTTATTGTCGATTGAAGCACAAAACTTATGTTTATTTAAAAAAAATGGAAAAAAGTGAGTTTCGAGTGATTAAACACTTACATTTAAAAGGCTTAACTCTGAAAGAGATCAAAGCTGAGTCATATGAAGTTCATGGAACATCTGCTCCTGTGTTTGCAATTTGGTAAATAACTTTAAACGTGGTCGTACATCCACAACATCAAAGATCAACGTCATTCGGAAGTGACTAGCCCCAAAATGATTGACAAAATCCACAATATGGCTTTATGTGATCGACGAATCAAAGTGCTATAAATAGTTGAGGTCACAGGCATATGGCAAGTTACAGTGTTTTCAATTTTGAACAAAAAATTGAGTGTGAAAAAAATCTCTGCAAGATGGGTGCCACGTTTCTGGGTGTGTGACGTGACTCGGTGACAAGTTTCTGCATCAATACATAACTGTAGATGAAACATGGATACACTACTACATGTCAGAGACAGAGAAACAGTCAAAACAGTGTGTTTTTGAATGCAAATGGTCTGTGAAGAAGGCAATGATAGTGAAATCGGCTGGCAGGGAGATGGCCACGATTTTATGGGATGCATGCAAAATCATTTACATGTTTCTTGGAAAATGGTCAAATGATAATTGGAGAGTAATGTGCATCATTATTATTGGCTGAAGAAATCAAGAAAAAACGTCCTCGTTTGAAAAAGATCCTCTTCCATGAAGACAATGCACGGGAACACACCTGTGCAGTTTTGATGGCCAGAATTATGGAATTAAAGTTCGAGTTATTACAACATCCACAGTATTCACCGAATTTGGCCCCCAGTAACTTCTTTTTATTCCCAAACTTGAAAAAATCGCTCCTCACACAATGGTTCACATCAAATGAGAAGAAACAGATGTCTATTTTGAGGACCTTCAGAAATCCTACTTTTTGGAGAGCTTAAAAAAGTTGGAGAAATGCTTGAAAAAGTATATAGAGTTAAAAGGAGATTATGTTGAAATGTAAAACAAAATCTACACAAAGTAATTTGTTTTTCTATCTTTCTCTGAGGATGTATGGAACAACCCTCATATGATGAAATTATTTTTCAAGTGAAAATAAAATCATATTCTTTCCTTCATAATGTGTATATTAAGTAATTACTCAGACTATGTACAAGTTATAATTAGTAAATAATATTTAGAATTGTGGAATTTATTTATTCTCTTATAATGAAATTTACTTAAGCTTGGCTATTTATCTTCTAAAATATTTTAAATCAGGCAGAAATTAAGTAAAAGTTGCACAGGGAAATGTGGTAATAGATACATATCTCTAATTGTTCTGCTTTGAAATTCTTTTATCTAGAATTATTTAACAAAGAATGAAAGTAGAGTATGGAGTTAATATGCATATTTTTGAATGTACTATACTCCATCAATGAAATGTAAACTTTGAACTGGTTCATTCTTCTTTTTACAGATGATTCTTCAAACGATGCAGGAGCTATACAGAAATGCCAAATAATCTCCTGCTAAAAAATGCTGTTCTGGGTTTTCCTGGATATTTTCTGCTGATGGAAAGTGGACATCCCTCTCCAGCTTTCATCTCAATGCGTGCCTTTCTATGAATTTGTTAATGATCTAATAATTTTCTGCCTTAATACAATGTTGATTATGAGGCAGCTATATGAAGGATGCCAAAGATTAGTGATTGTATAATAATCCAGATTGAGCATGGTTAATGCTTCATATTGTTACTTCATGTTATACCATCAAGTAAAGAGCACAATATAATATCCATCTTTCGCTTCATTGTCAATAAATAAGTACAATTCATGCAAACTTATTTACAAAATTGTAATTTCTCTTGATTTTGTGATTTATTTTTAATGTTGGTAAAGTTCTCTTTTGTCGTTATTAATTTTATTTTAAGAAGGAAACTGGGTACAAATTTGGTGCTGAATATAACTCACAATTTGTTGGTATATTTTCAATAATCATTTCAAACAAAGAACTGCATTCTGATAATAAATATATTTCCTAACTCAATTTCCTCAGTTACTAACTCATTTTAGTAGATTAAATTAAACTACCAGGTCAAAATCCACCCTAAGTTGATATGATTTCCTTAAATCATAATTCTCAGTGTCTTTATATCTGCCATGTGCATAATATTTTTGCTTCATGTCAGGATACTGAAAATAGACATCCAGTGTTGGTGTAATCCCAACCAGAGTTAGAGACCATAATTTTTATGATGAATTGGCAGTTAGTTCTCATAAACATAAATTACTTAAAATTTTTTGGGACACATTATTTGTTGAGTAGCATAGCTGTAATAATTGATAAACCTGGTAGTCACAAACCGATTTTCAATCAGGGCCCACCTTTGTACTTTTGTTAACAGTATAATGTTCCTTCTGCACAGTGATGTCCATATAACTTAAATTAGAGCTTATGGAAATAATTATGCAGAAAAGGATCTGTAATAATAAGAATGTTTTTAAATGCAAGACATTTAAATATAGAGCTAAATATGATTATGTTAATTGGTGTCTTCGTAAAGTGCAATATAATCCACAAATGAAATATTCAGAAATATTATTTTCTATTGAAGTACAATATAAGGAAGAGAATACATTCAATATTTTTTATATTGATGTCTTTATCCCTTAAAAATCATGCCTTATAATAACACTTCTACCTAATATATTTTTGTCATTGTCCTGTTGAAGAGCATTTTTAATTGTTTAATTAAGAATTTTCACTCTCCCTCAATTTCAAGTATTGATTTTACTATCTGAGAAACACTACCCATCAGAAAAATCACAATGCCCCCTAAAAGTCAGAACTCACAGCTCTGATGGCTGCCCAGCAGAAGTGCAGTTGAAATGTAGACGGCATAGGACAAAGATATTAATTGACATGTGACAAACACTTGACATGTGACTATAAAAATTATGCAAGATCTCCCTTTAAATTAACAGTTGATGTATTGAAATAATCCAAATAAAATATGATTATAATGTTAAGAAAGAAAATAATCATGTAAATAATGAGATATTACGTATAAATTTTAATGTTAACCTAAAGACTAGGTTATCCATATCCTACACCAAATTCTGTTCTTACACAGGCTTTTTTGCACCAATACACTTAAACATAATTTATAAATGGGTTTCATGAACATGCTAGTTACAACTGTAGATCATAAAATAAGTATTCCTCAGCTAGAAATGTTGAACATTAAAATTATTCCTCATATCCTCCAGAAGTTCATAGCTATATATATTCTGTAATCTAATGATCATAGGTGAAATAGCCTTTGGAGATGAAAAGGCTATAAAATAATTTACTAGGAAGCTGCCCAAATGAATGAAAAGAATAGATACATTTCTCATCAAGAGTTTAATACAACAACACTGACCTTTATTTGAGAAGAATTGCAAAGCAGGACTTACAAGTTGAAATCCTAAAAAATGCTAATGGATTTAAGGTAGCTAAATGATAGCTTGATATTCTCAGCAATGGATTGCACATTGAAACCTCTTATCAATTTACCTCTAAGACAACATTTAATGAAGAAAAATGACCAGTCAGTTGGATGGCAAATAAGAAGCATGAGTGGCAACTCAAATTTTTACTAAATGGTTCAATTTTTCTGTCCATGAAGTTTAAAAATACTTTGAGAATAAGGGACTTGAGTTTAAATTTCTTTACACATTCAGAGCTTACTATATCAAGAGAACATTTCAATTAATTTTGGTGAAATGAAATAACGATAACACTTTAACAGTCATTGAAAAGTTTCTCCATCCTGGATTGTGATACTTGCAGCATAAACATTACCTTCATGTAACTCGTCAAATTTGAACGCTTGATAACATCATTATTTTTTATTTCCAATAAGTTATAAGTAGGATAAAGATTGAAAAATCTGTAATTAAAGTTCCCAGTTGTTTCTTTGAAATTTTTAGGCTCTCAATATTAAAAAAACTAAACCAAAAACATTTCCGAATACTGGATTAAGGAAAATTCATATTAATTTTATGATAATTACAGCAATGCTTTATATTTATACTCCTTCAGTTTCAATGTCAAAAAGTAAACATATTTTTGCTACCATTTACATCCTGACTTTCAACAAAACTTTTTACCATTTATTATAAAAGCGTGCATTGAAAATTGTTTTATTACAGCGAAAACAATGTAAAACTTAATAGTACATTTCACGGGGTGAATACTTTATATTCTATGAACTTCCCAAGTTAGTGACCGATTCTTATCATAAATTTCATGGGACTTTCAGTAAATATTGGATATAGGACTCCTTACTTGTTATAGTGTAAAGAAATGATAATGAGAAATAATTAAGTTCAATATTAGCGGAAGGCACAACAATACCCCTTTGAGCTAATTCCGAATATGGCTCAAAGTTAGGAGGACGATTCGAAATATTCATTAACGTGATCGTTAAATATTTAGCAAGATAAATAATTCTTAGCTAGTTCTTCATCACTGTGCCCTTGTTTAAGATAGAAACAATTTCATCAGTACATCTGCTAAGCTCACGTGACCAGATCCGACAACCAATGGTGATCATGGATTCGTCAACAGGCTACGACGTAGAGGAATCAGAAGGGGAGGCAGGAGAGGGAAGAAGTTGTGCGAATAAACGTGGTTTGGCGCAGGACACAAGTTATGTGCATTGGAGAGCTGTGTGGTCTCTCGAACTATTAGAATATGGTGGATTATTTGAAGTTAATCCGTTAAAAATATTGTAAAAACTGTGTAAGAACAAGGAAGCATTATGCCAACGATACAACAGGTTTGTCATTTAATCATTTACCTCGTAATTTTGGCGAAATTCGATTAACCTTTAATTCCTAATTGTCTAATTAGTTATACAGAAACTTATTATCCATCATTGGAATACATTTGGTCTCTCATCGGCATATAGGCAGTAAATTGAGTTATACCCTAACCCATTTGACCGCATCTAGTTTTACTGTCATGATGATGATTCTGATGGCCTCTGAAATGCCATCAGGCGCTTGCATTCTATTTTAAGCTGTCGTAGTTCTGTTTCTTATAGTAATAGGTATGATTGAAACATTTTATCGAGGTTTAATCCATATAAGAGGTTGATAACTTGACATGAAAAGTGGTAGACATTAAGTCGTATTCTTTGTTTCCAGCTAGAGCGTTATCGAAATTTGGTGTTTTCAGTTTCGTTCAGAGCCGGCCAAGAGGCGGGTTCCGTGTGACGGGTGACTAGGATCCGGGTCCCCGTTTGAGGTTGAGGGGTCCCAAATTTACGTGATTAACTCTTTAATTTTGCAGTACAGTAACCGTAATTGAGAAATCATCACTTCCAATATTTTTCTTTGTTTAAAAAAATCACCACTTAAAAGAAGCTGAAAAGGGGTGATACCCAGATAGCAAATTGAATTAAATGTTCGCCTTTGGTGAAAGTGGTCCCGGAATCTATTCCTGGCGGGGGCCCGTTTGTGCGAAAAGACCACGGCCGTCGAAGCAATCACAAAAATACTAATACAGAGAGGGGGGGCTAAGAGGCATTCACCCAGGCTCCCATTTGTAGATGGTTGGCCCGTTTCGTTCCTCCGTATTTAAGCACAAAGATTTAGCAACATACATTTAGAACTTTAATGAACTTGCTAAGGTAAAATTTATTTTTATACTTATCATTATTTCGTTGTTGAATGCAGTATTAAATTCCTTTAGTCAATAGTTTCAGCATGTTATTGCCTAATTGGATGTCCTATCAATTCCTACGTTTTCTATAATTATTTGTAAGGGAAAGTATTCCATGACTAATTTTTACTTACAAGATGATAACGATCTACAAAGATTACAAGTTTAAAATATGTTATCTTTGTTTATAAAGGCCAATTCAAGTACAACATATTAATTTAGTTGAATGTGATTAATAATAAATAGTAGCTTCAAAGTTTTTTAAAGTATCAAAATCTTGTATAACTTTAGATGTCTCTTTTCTGCATCATTTTAAAAAAATTCCTCTTATAAATTCAGTTTTGCTTGGATCGTAAATGAATGAAAAAAGTTAGCCCTTTAGGCTAAGTTTTAGTGTTACATAATCATATATCAATACATTATTTATCCAATTTGCAAAGTTTTGCTCTCAAATTTCATGCATTTCCTGGACACTCTTGAATTTAATATGTTTAGATTGGGTCAACTGAGAATGTTCAGTCACCACATCCTGCAACTGTAGCCCCTTTGAATCATCAATCAGAGATACTGAGGCAGATCGATATGCTGCTGCATGATGGCCATGCAGATACAGTTGCTGTAACAGAGAGATCACCATTAGGTGTACTTCGGGGAGGAGGCATTGGTGACAGGGAAAATCCTCTCTCTCAATCTCCTGTAGAAGGTCTGTAGACCATAAATGTAACATTGAATTGCATCTGGAGAATTTCTCGTTTCTTTTACTGATTCTTTTTTTTGTAAGGTACTGAATTTTTGGAGTATTCGAAATATTTTTGAATTATTTTATCAATCTTTTATGAAAATAATAAGTTACGTTATCCCATATTTTCTCAAGAATATATCTTGTTTTATATTTACTAGAAGTTGTTGATTTTTCTAAATTAGTTATTCAGTGAAACCATATTTTAGTTAAGCTGTGGTTAATTTAAAAGGTATGGGTTGTGTGCATAAGAAATTAAAATTTCTTGGCAGAAATCAAAAAGAAAACCTGAGGATAGCAATGCTATATCAATTAATTATAATGCATTTTGTCACATTGAGATTTAAGAAATAATTAGTTTAGCTAATTTGGCTGCACAATCTCTATTTAAATATTATCCTGACAGTGGACCCAACTTTTGAGGCACTACAAATGCACTACTACCCCTGTTCTTCCATTACATTGTTACTGTTAGGAAACATTATCCATCATTGCTACGCGATTATAAGGAAGAGCCAGAACTCAATTGTGTTAGTCATTCTCTGGTTGTATAAAATGTAAATTCTACTGAGCCTTAGCATATGTATGAGGGTTGGAAATTTAATAGCGTCAATCATATATTCTTAGCTGACACAAAGCAGCTACTGCTTTGAAACTTTAACAACCTTTCAATGTTGTCTTCAGTATTGTGTACAACCCATTGCCAGTGATGTGGTAGTCTTAGAATACCTGTAGTGGGTACTTTTCTGTGGTAGTTTTGGATGGAGTGGTGAAATGCCTGAAGAACCTCGGAAATGGTTCAGAAATTAATGCCACAAAGTGTTTCCTTTGTCTTTTGAATTAAATCATAAACTCAAGCTATCTTATGAATCATTTGGATTCAATTTGCTGCCATCTACCTGTCAACAGCCTGCACATCCTCTTCTCTGACACGTAGGTGGCCTGGCTGAGGTGTATCTGCTACACATTGGGGTCCCACTTGGAAGTTATGTAACCACCTTGCCATTGTTCAGTAGGTACACACCTCATATGAACCTTTGACACTGCCTTGCTGTCAGTACATTCAATCTTTATTTAGACCTGACATTCCTGTGTCAAAAACATAGACCACGCAACATTTGACCATAACTGTTGTCCAATCCTTTCTGTATCACTGCACAAATGTGTAGACTGTATGGGATTATCCATTTGCTAAGAGGTAGATCAGGCATCAAAATAACGAGGAAGAATTGCTGGTTGTTTCATGACATGCATGCAACAGTGTTGCTACTATTAAATTTCCAACCCTTGAAGCTGAATTGTTTTAGAATTTGTTTTAGTTTCTTGGAGTCACTGTCAGGGAGAACTTTCTCCTATTTCCAATTTGTTTATACTGAATTATGCATTTCTCTATCCCCAACAGGAATTCGTTGTCCATTTTTGTCTGAGGATAAGGGTAAGTCTATATCCGACCTTTTGGGACTCAATATTCCAAGAGGAACATCTGTTGCTGGAGAAGATGCCATGAATGACATGGTGAAGTCAATTAATGGTCAATCAAGCCCTGTCACCTCTCCTACTTCTTTGCCAAACTTGTCTTTATCTGGAGGTCAATCTCATAGACATTCAAGTGGATGTCACTTTAAGGTACATTCTTATCAATACTGAGATTAATTTTAGAAAGTTAAGAAAAAAATTGAATTCAGAGTTGCATGATGAAAATAAATTTTTATAGCCTTTGTATTTATTTTGGTAGATGTATTTAATTACATATCAGTTGAATTTTATGGTATTGATTAGTGTCGAGATGACTTCAAAGAGAGTTCCTCTCCCATTCATATTTTACGGAGAAACCTGGAGTGCCTTTCCCTTTCTACTCCACCATCTCCTGGTTATAGTGGCTACCGTGGATCACCTCCATACAGGTTAGTGTAAAGCTTGATCTTAATGACCCTAAACTACTAAGCTTCATTCATATACTCTTTATTTTTATATTTGTATTCGTGAACATGAATGAGATAACGTCATTAGGGTAAAAGATAAATGAACTGCCTTTGGTATCAACATGTCTGTAAATTCATAAACTTGATAGTTAGTTGGACTCTCATACCCTTCTCCTTAACATGTTCATTGAGGATCACTCCACCATTGGAGCGATAAATGACTTGGAAATGTCCACAGTGAATGTGTTATGCTACAAAAGAGGGATGGATTTGACACTGGGCAAACTTTGTAGAAATTGAGGTTGTTAAGGGGTCCCAGAAAGGTTTAAGATTAATATACTCTTGATGGGGCGAATGGTCTTTGTGCTCATTGCTTCTGATTGCTGATTTGCCTCTGTTACAGAATGCTCTGGATAGGGAATGATACATATAGAGTGATTGAGGAGTTAGGTAGTTTTCTATTGCTTTCATTATTGGTATTGCATGTCTTATGTATTTAGATTTTATTTTGTGTTTTGTGTAGCTCAATGTTTGTGTAGTGTACAGTTGTGCATTTGTTAGTGGAAGCCATGCATTTCTATATACTCTGAAACATATATTAGTGAAAATGCCTCTTTTCTGTAATTATCTCATTTGAAAGCCCAGGTGGCAATACAATATTATAAATGAGAGAAGGTTGTTAAGGAGTGGGTGCTGCTTCAACCCAATGGGACATAATCTACAGAAATGAAGAAATTTTCCATGGATGGGTCGTGTAAATTTGAAGTAGAGCTTGGACCATGGACTGGTCAGATTGCTTATTGGATGATGGGAACCTTCTGGGTATCTGCAGTTGTCCACACTGAAAGCTGGATTGTATTAATCCCTCTATCCTCCATAATCTCAGGCCACCAGATGTTACCCTATAGGCCATTAAAAGATTTTGTTAGAAACTTGTGACACCTCACAATTGTAGATTCCATACTCTATAAAACTCACTATTATGACAAATGCTCTGAAGAATGGCAATTTTGGGATTATAAGAATTGTTATTCATGTTGCTGCATCAAATGCTTCAGCACTCTTCAATTTCATTTTAAACTTAAAATAGTTCCTGCCTTTGAGCAAAACTATGCTATGATGTTGTGAGTGCTAGTTGACAGTGCTAGACGAGTGCTATTAGTGAGGGCTAGTCGACATGATCAAAATGCAAGCATTTCAACCTTGTGTGAATAAGAAGTTATTACTCAGTGCTGTGTTTCTAATATTCTCCTGAGAAGCATGGATGCCTTCTAGTGAATGACTGTAATCTGCCATTATTGTAGGAAGAATAGCTACTTGAGAAAGTTTTGTGTTGAAAGTTGAAGAAACAACTGGTGTATTTAGATCCCAGGCAGCCAGAGTTCCTTAGTTCCTTATACTTTGATGGAGGCATGGACTTCAGAGAGGAAGCTGAACAGCTCCAATTTTGGACGACCTGCAATCCGGTATGAAGTCTTAACTTGCCTTCACACCCTCAGATGCTTCTTCTGCCATACTGTCTCTGTCATAGAGGGACATTCAATAGCCATAGAAGTTGATAGAGTTGTGCATCACTCTTATTCTTAATTCTTTGTTATTGATAAACTTCAATGCTTCTATGGATCTAGTTTTATTCAACTACCTGCTATGACCCTTCCCTTTGGTTGGATACTAACTATGACCCTTCCTCTTGTTTCACTCATGGTTCCGTCAGTTATATACTATTGTCAATGGGATGAATCCAAGTGGCCAGTGTGCCTGATGATGTAGCACAGTGATCAAACCTGTCTTTGGTTAAAGTTAAACTCTGAATTTATTGTAGAATTTTATTCCATTGTATAAGTTATGCTCTTTTCCAATAATTTTGTCAATATAACCAAGTGATTTCTTAGTCTTACCACCCTTTGCTCAGAAAAGCCTGCTTCCTATGCTTCATTGCCCAAAAATTCCCAAGAATTTGACCAGATGGGTAACTATTCCCTGTTAAGATTTCTGAATGAGTTACTCTTAGTGTGAATGTGCAGAAATGTTAGTTCAAAAAGGACACTACTAATTGATTATTTCTATTGAGTTTCTCAGCAAGCTTTATGATTGATTATAATTTTCATGAGGCAGTATATGTAACTCACCTTTTTACAACTGGCTGTTTTATTTCCTATCACTTGAAATACCAGCACTTAACTTCCATGTGGGGCTTTTTCAGGTGAAGTGTCAGAATCAATGGTAGACCTACTTGCTAACCTAAACTAGATATGAAATCAATTGTGTAGCATTGCTTGCACAAATGAACTGTTAAATAAACCATAAAAACATTTGCCTATACAAGACAATATCTTGACACACAATAGTATGGAGTTTTTAACCCTTCTGCATGGTTCAACATATGCCCTATGTCACCCTGCAATTCTGTGATTTGATTTTTTACTGCTGTGTTGTTATGATCTCAGAATAGTTCTGACTTTGGTTGGCCTCAGCAAAGATTAATCTTCATAATCGTCCACTACTGCTACACTGAAAACCACCATCCACACAAAACAAAAAAGAAAAACCATCTCTCTCAATCTCCTTGAGTTGTTTGTGTTGATCAGCCTTATTATCTTAAGGAGATTCTTCTCCACATTTGTTTATCTTTAGCATCTGTTTTGTGTCTCCTCTTAATACTTCCTAAGTCTCACAAGTGTGCCTTTACCTCAAACTGCTCTTGAAGAACCGGGAAGAAGTCCAGTTGTCAACAAAGACTGATTGCTCAGCTAGGAAAAAGGGACAATGTCTGTATGTGCCATCATTATAATGTATATCTGTCTTTGGAAGAACATTTTAAACTTTATCAAGCAAAAGTTAGATTTAAAGTCAACTATGGCAGATTAGAAGAGAATTGGTATGTTAATACTTGGAATTAGACGTAAGTACATTTTTTCTGTAAAGAATTAACAATGTACAATAACATACAAATTTTCAGAATTTAAAGGTAAAATTAATGGTGATATAAATTGTTTGTAAGGAGGCAAAATATGCAAGTCTTTAAAAATTTAAATACCACAAATAGGGCCTAAGTATGCAAACTCAGGGACCGACTTGAAGGGTAAAGTATGCAAGTTTAGTTTTACTTTAAAGGGGTATTTAAATTATGCAGTTTATCTTTACCTTTATTATTTCAGTGAATGTGACAGCCACACTTTGGAACAGATGTTTCTGATGAATCATTATGGAAGTGGTTCTCGCTCAACTTCGCCATCTGATTCTGATACAAGCACTGGTGGTTTGGGAAGTGCAGATGGAGCAAATATTGGAGAAATGATGGTGAGCAATTACAATTATTAGTCCAAAGATTTAGAAAGGAATTATGTAAGAATCCTTTAGTAACAGAAGATGACAACTTGGTTGTCAAAATACATATTTGAAGTTTGTTCTCAGCAGGTATTGGTATTTGTGGTTATTCTTGTTGGTTTCCTGTGATCTTTTAAAATTTTCTTCCTTTAGACACCTCTTAGTTTTGTGGTGACTCATTTCACTTTTACAGTTTTGTTGCTGCTATTTGGTTTTGTACTGTTTTTCATTTTTCACTCGATCTCTATTCAGCAAGTTGGTTTTTTTTTCTCTTCAAAATATTTTAAATTCATGTACACTTTTTATTTTGGGTTTATACCCTTTTCTTGATGTTTTTCTTGTTGTTAATCCATGGTCATTTAAGGTTTTTTTATAGTTTTTTATACATTGAGAACATTCTCCATGTTTTACATGATTTGATCCATCCTAGCATCTAATCTAGGATATTTGTGGTAGAAGTCCATTCTTACTATGGTATAGAATCTCCTCCAGTAACTATCCCTCGGGTTTCATAGCAAAAACATATTGGGAAGTACCTCAAATTAAGTTTTGAGTTTCCTGTAGTGTAGTAAATACAGTAATGAATACTATTTATATGCCTAATTTTAGCAATTTCGCTTTTGGTAAGTGCCCTGGACAAAAAACATCCTATATAAAGGTTATGGGTGAAATTTGGTATGTCCTATGGCCGATATGACAAAAAGTCTTTATGACATACAATAGATATCCATATTTTGTAATAAGATCATGAATTTCAATGTTCTATCTTAACGGAAATGCCCCAAGTGAATTTTAAAAATCTGCGCAATGTACTGGTAAAAGTACCTTTTTTTGGGACCTCCTAGGAATGAACCCATGATATCCAGGGTCGATGTCTCAATTATTCCTTAGTGGCAAAGTTGGGGTCTTTACACAAAAATATTGCCAGGTCAGTGAGGCTTTTCATTTAGCATCAGAGTTAGTTCGTATCATATATATTCAGAGAAGCATCTATATATAATAGATATAATGTCTTTGATTATTATTTTTTCAAGTTTTTTTCTCTAATTGCATTAGTTGTACGTTGGATGTATGGAGTTTATGGTGTAAGTTAATTGTATCATAATTATTTACCTATGTCAATGCTAGTTCTGCCATGAGTTAAATCCTATAATTAACAAGTATTTAAGGACTCACTGAATAGTTGTCCATTGTTATCCTTTTCTGCATATTTCTTTAGTTCATAGCAAGTGTGCTGCTATTTCATGTTCAAAATATTGTTTACTCATAGTCGATATTAATTATTTTCTCCTAGAATTGTCCAATGGCATCCCCTGATTATTTATTTGATCACTCACGCTTTGGGGTACTGCAAAGCCCTCGGGTTCTTGGAGCCTCCAATGGGATTCCAAGGTATCGCACGCAAGTGCAAATGCAAGGGTCTCAGTCAGTAGAAGATGCACCAGGAGCTAATTCAGATTGCTTTTGGGAGTCAAGGCAGGTGAGTTAACCCTTAAGTACTTGCATTGGTTTTTCATGTGAGTACTTGTATGTGGTGTGTCGTACACCCCATCATTTCTCTTGACAAATTAGGCAAATATCAATTGAGTTTTGTTATTCTCAATGTGTATTTGTTCTGATTAGTAATTAATTGGTTCAGATTAACAGAGTACCCACTTTTTGTGAAGGTAATCACAGGATTGTTCCCTGGAAATTTCTGTATTTGGGATGCATGGCAACATCTCAGTAGATATTATTTTAAGTTGAGCTATCAAAAATTACGTATAAATTAAAATTATTAATCGCAAAGTCACAGCCCATGTAGTTGATTCAACCAGAAATTAATTGGTGTACTTGGACATCTTGTTAATATCTGTTGGCAAAAGGTCATACTGTTGTGTGCATGTGCTGAGATTGGTTGTTGAAGGTATCCTTTGTTATGTAGGAATTTTGTGATGGATGTGAGTTTGGTACAAGAGTTGGTAAGAAGTTTAGTGCAAATCTGTTAAGACTCTTATAATATTTATGTAAGAGTTTGAGAAACAAGGCGTGAGCTGTACTGATGATTGACTTGCTCAATTGTGCCCAATCAGCTAGACTTCCAATTGAAGATGACAAACACATAGGAAGGACCATCACTTGCATAATAGACATTTTTACCTTAATGTAGCAGCCCTTTTCTAAGATTTGATGTCAAACCACTGATCTTCAAACTTAAAGCTACATGCCATGCTGCTGGATTTTGACTGAGGAGTTGGGACTATAATTTTGTTTCTAAATTAATGCCATTGATCTTGATCAGAAGGGCATTGAGAGTAAAGAACGTCTTCAGGCAGACTCAAACTATTCAACATTCTTGAATGCGAAGAAAACTTCCCAGAAAGCCAGACAGTGAAATGGAACTATTACATATTGTGACACTTTGTGATGGGTCCATGAAAATGCACCAATACCTTATCTCAAACTTCTGCAACTAAGAAACTGGTCAAAGCATCAAAAATTCCTCAGTCCACTCCTTGTTCATCAGCAAGCCCAAGTTTCAACTCAAATCAATCTTCTTCACCTGATTTTGTGAATGAGACAAGACAAATTTTGTGATCTTTCTGATTTTGTATTAATTAGTTGCTATAATTCAGAACTTCAAGACAGACACAGTTCTGGCAACCTTAAAGTAAATAACTTCTATGTGGCCTTTAACCTTTTGTATAATTTTAGAGACTATAGTCAACAAATTTTTTTCCCTTTGTGTTTGCTGACTCCAATCTATCACCATAGAAAATTTTTTAATAATGCAGATCTCACTTAAAATACATGCAACATGTTAAGCCATCTTTCTTTAACATTTGTAATGGATTTTGTGAAAGCTTTTTGTCAAACAATGATATTGTTGATCAAAGTGCATTTGTATGATTTTTTCCTCTAATATTTGCTCAAGTTCTGCTCTGCTATATTTTATACAATTTTTACTGTAAAATTGTAGAAAGAGAAAATAGGCTTTTCTTCAATTCTAGCATAATTAACAGACAGTTGAAAGAGAAAGTAAAGAAAGTCTGTTCTAAGTCCTAGTAAGCCTGAGTATTATGCTCTTATATGATTAGTTTTACAACCTCAGTTGTCCCTAACAAATTTATTTGCCATCTTCTGCCACTTTGCGTTGCTTGATGCAGTATTTTTCCTGGTTAGTTACATTTTTAAAAGTAACTCATTTTAGTGATTTGGGGATTTTGTTTATTCTTGGTAATTTAGACAGTAATACCTAATCAATAAGATTTAGTAATATTAATTTAAAAGTAAGGAAAAAATACAAATAAAAAATAGCTTAGAAAGGTGGTGATTGATGGTTATTTGGAAGGTTAGGAGTGGATCATAAAGTTTTGAGTCCCATTTGGTTCTCCTTCACCCTTGAACATTATACAAAAATACAAACATTCTCTATATATATGTGGATATTTAACAACTCAAGTGGAATGAATTTTTCCTCAATACACCTAAAGGATTAAAAGATGGCACAACAGGGTATCAGTGCAGAACCCATTGAAAACAGTGCATTGGTGTAAGGTGCCTATCTATATATGGGAATATAGCTTCCAAAAGAACCACATTGCCGTGCTTGACCCTGAAATTTTTAAAGTTCCTTGTATCCTTATATCTAATAAAGGAATTGCATTTAGGAATCCATTGTGTTAAGTTTGACGTTAAAGCAATAGAAATTGTCTATCATTGAATCGAGTGAAATGAGGCGAAGGTAATCATTTAAAATGACTGAAAAGTTTGTGACCAGATGATCCTTTGTATGATTTGTTCTTTGACATATGAAAAGAGAATTGTTTTTGCATTAAGAGGGTACAAAATTGGGATTACCGTATCACCTTACTGAAACTTAAAGTGTATTGGAATTTAATAGAGTTCCAATTAGCCAATTATCTGATTCATTCATATGCTATCCAGGCCATGATAGCCTCAAAACAATAGCACTTCTTTGTCAAGCTATTGTCAGCATGGAAACAGTCACAAAACAAAACTGTTTTTAGTAATTGATGCAATTCATGTACTGGGATTATTTTTTAAGCATTTTCCAACAGCTGTCTCGTGGTTTACATATTGTAATATTTTTATCTCTCAGGCCGCATCATCTCTCCAGTCACTCAGATATTTGCAGTCTTTGGCGTGCTCACCTCAAACCACATACCATGGACCATCAATTGTTGAGCAATATTCACCTTCTTCCCACTCCCCAGGAGGTTGCTCTCCAATGTCACAACGCCAATCTAACCCTCGTGAGAGTCCTCTGCGCTGGCCATGTTCTTCTCCTCTTCCGGTTTCATTTTTGAATTTTGATGGAGGAACTCTTGAACGAGCTGCATTGGTGCACCGTGGAGCTGCTGGTAAGAATTAAAAATTTGTTGACTGCTCTTTAAAGGAAATCTATGCTGCAGGTATCTACAGCAAAAGTAGATGCAAAAGTCATTAATAACAAATTGATGTCTGCAGGATACTTTCCTCTCTTGACTTTGATTCTTATGTCACATTAGGTATCCTTTCCAGCCTTATTCCTGTATAATGTTTCCTTTATAATGGCAGAGATTTCCTAGATGTATCATGGTATTGTCACTGACCATTGATTGTGTCTTGGACTGCGTTAATAGGAGAATTAACAGCTCTCTCCTCTCTCCTATTGTTTAAATATACCTGATCTATAGTTTAAAAAATGCTTTCTCTTTCAGCTCTTTTTTTACCAGCAAAGACTGTAAACAAGGTTTCTTTTGAACTTTTGAACTTAATTCATGTGTATTCATATTTGAAGTGCCTTTTGTCCCTTGAAAAATATCATAGCTACTCAAACTCTCCATTTTTAGATAGTGCTTGAATGAAAGAAAACCAATGATATCCATCTATTGTGTGTGTACTACTATGGAAATAAACATTACATTGTTATTCAGGTCAGCATTAGATGAAGGATAACTAAAATAGCCAGAGAAAGAGTCATGACCTGTGTGGTTTGAGGACAATCCTTGCAGCGGACAATTGCTCGCTGGACAATTCCTCCCTGTACCAATGCTTGCAGTGGTTCCTCATCAGCAAAGTTGCTCATTCCATACTATTTATGACTACCAATATAGCAGGGAATTTATGTAAAATTTATTTCCAGTCTCAAAGAAATAGTTTACCACCTCTTCAGAAGAGAGCATTGAAAACCTATACGTTTTAAGATACATTTCTGCAGCAAGCTTTCATAAATGAAGCAAAATAAAATAATATAAATTAATTAACCGTTTCAGGTGATATTTTGCTAGAGCTGCCAAATGGTTATTAGTATGATCAGAGTTAGGAATTATACATGTGCTTTAGAATTAGTATCCTAGTAAAAATGATAATATTTAGGTAGTTTTATCTGTCTTGTGATAGATATCTTAATAATGAATGATGTAGAAGGACATTCAGGGGTGAAGAATACTTGAACAAGGAATGTAAGTAAGGGAGAAGAGTAAAAAGAAAAATATGCAATACAGCAGTATGGCTATATAAGCATGAAAATATGATGTAATTATGATCCCTTACATAAAAAAAGCTTAAGGTGAGTTTTTCCCTGATCCTCGACCTTTGTATTGGGATTATATCTCAGGAATTACCTAAAATAAGTTTAGAGTATATTTTCTGCTTATAATCCAGAAACTTTAATATTGGTGCTTGTACAAGTCTGTAGTACTTCTCAAAACCAAAATCTTTCGGGAAAGCGGTTGTATTGGCCATGCAACTTGGTCAGCCAGGGATATTACCTTAACTTGTTAGGTGATGAACGTTATCCACATTTTTAATTTCAGGACTGAAAAAGCTGTTCAGTCAAGTTCATCTTGACCTCTGTTTTCTTTCTGTACCATTAGGAGTAATAACTAAAACTTAATATACATTTTTGGCTAATTATCAATTAAACCCTATTAAATTATTTTCCAAAATATAAAAATAATAGTTGGGTGACCAAAAGATACTTGATTTCTAAAATAATTGATAGACTTTTAAGTAAAAAAACACACTTATAATACCCTAGAATTAGCAAGAATTTTAGACTTAGTAAATCATAGTTCATGTAATAGTAAAAAGACAGCATTCAAACACTAAAAGCCATGTTCAGTGACTCAGAATTATGAAGTCAGTCATCCATTAAAAAGATGTATAATGTATTTCTCAATAGATTATTTATTCCTATGGCAATATCATTGCTTCTCACTGTAAAAATAGATACAAAAACCATTATAGTAATAGCTATAAATGAATGCTTTCTTTTTAAGGTCTGTTGCTTTTTCCAAATTTCATTGTGAATATAGCTTTATTCCTTTAATGAGTTTTTGATTTGTTACTTCTTACATTATGGTTAATAAATTGCACTTGTTTATATTTCATGTTTTGTTAAGTAGCAGTCAGCAATGCTGCTTGTACCTGGACAGGAATTTTACCCCCAAAAGATACTAGGAATCCAGTTTATTCTTGCAAGGTGAGCTTTATCATCAAAATAACTATTGTCTAAAATTTTTAGCTGAAACAGTTCAAAGTTGATGAAATGTATCAAAAATGTCAATAAAATAGCTGCATTAATGGGTACTGTTGAATCTGAGGCACACCTAAATATAAGATGCAACCAAATTTCAGAAGTCGTGCAACGGGTAAACACCTGATTTGTGATAATGTAGTTTTGGTTATGAATCAAAGAAGCACCTGTTTATGGAAGCTCTATAAATGCAAGAAATGTGCATCTTAAATTCAAGAGTACATAGTATTTCATTTCAGTACTTCTATAATTAACTTTATCTCAAAATATTTTGTTTGTAATTTGTACATTCAATTTGTTCTGCAAGTCTGGTATGATCTCTGTAGATCATTTTTGAAAAATATTTTACAAATTTTCACAGCAAAATTCTATAGTCATCAATGTGCTTTTTATGACACTGATACAATAAACTGTAGTTTGTTTCATTGTCTCAGGAGAAAAAGAATGAGATCTGCATTTATTCTATGAATGTATTAAATTCACTGGAAACTTTTTAAAAATTGTTTGTAAATCCTTCTATTAGAAAGTAGGTAGAACATTTTTTACCTTTTTTATATAGTAATGCAATTGGAAACATTTGCATTATTCAGGATAGTTATTTAAACCTTCATTTACAAGATTTATTAAAATGGAACTTAACATCAGGCTGGGTTGTTTTTGAATAGCAAATTAATTGTAATAAAATTGATTTTTCAAAAATTATGCTTTGCCCGATTTTTGCATACATTTTTTCTCCAACTTGTCTTGTTAACTGATCTTGTCTCCAACAATATTCATAATGTTAATACTTGGTATTTAACTGGGATAATTATTCAATTGTATGTCAATGGTAGTTATTATAGATGGGGTTTATTTGTATTATTATGAAAAAAAATGAATAATTTTTTAGTGAGATAGATATCCTCTATATAATTTATCAAGAAATTGTGCTTAGGAAAATATTCAATGAAGAAAATGTTTCAAAAATTATTTTGTATGTATTTATACAGAGTGGAAAAAATTCTGTGATGTCATGTAAAAATTGCAAAATTGATTATTTGTAAAAGAAATATCTAATTCAATGGTTGCTTGCAGAGATCCATACCATATATGGAACCAGGTTAATAGGAAAGATAAGTCTGTACCACATACCGATCATGGGGCTGAAGGGTTAATGACTAAAAGACGAATTTTTATTAATGTGATTTGGTGTTAATTTTATTGAAAATACCCCAATAGGTTTCCTGTGCAGCTTTAAGAAATAAGGAAAAATATTTCTCATCCATTCCTTAGGTATTCCTTGGTGGCGTTCCATGGGATATAACTGAAGCTTCCTTGATTCAAACATTCCGCTCTTTTGGATCAATAAAAGTAGAATGGCCTAGGAAAGAATATTCTATGTCACAGCCCAGAGGCTACGTTTACATAGTTTTTGATTCAGAGAGTCAAGTAAGTACTTCAGTTATTTAATTCATTTTGTACATTTTACTAGTTAGGAATGTAGTAGTCAATTTTGAAGTTGGATTATTCTGGAGTTTACTTATAGTCACCAGAATTGTGATTCCTTTTTTTACACTTTTTTTAACGTTTTATATGAAAGTAAAATGTTAACCTCTGGAAATCACTCACTATTGAAATAGATATTGAGAGAATACTTTGCAAAGTACATTTTCCCACTTTCTGATTATCTTTGGAGTTTTTCCATTTGCAAAATTGTCCTTGAGAACACACATTGTGTTTTGATTGGTTTACAATGTCGAGGCTCTTAACTTTGAGGTAATTTTACCCCCAGTTTCTTACTATGAATCTGTTTTTCAATTTTTACTTCAGGTGAAGTCCCTCTTACAAGCATGCTCTTATTATGTAAGCCAAGGTAACTGGTACTTCAAGTTATCTTCCAATAGAATGAAGTCAAAGCAAGTAAGTAAATTGTGAAACTTTGTTTTACTCAAACCCTATAAAATCAACTTTTAATATTCTTTTTGCAATTTTAGGTTCAAGTAATACCATGGATTGTGAGTGATAGCAACTATTTGCGGTTAAAGTCAATAAAATTAGATCCACAGAAAACAGTGTTTGTTGGAGCATTACATGGAATGTTAAATGCTGAAGGTTTGGCAAAAATAATGAATGATTTGTTTGAAGGTGTTGTTCATGCAGGTTTGTTTGTTTTTCTAATTATTTGATGTATTGCTCATTTTTATGGGATAATGAAGTATTATGTATGTTCAGGAATTGATACTGACAAATACAAATATCCAATTGGCTCCGGACGAGTAACATTCAAGGATTTCTCCTCTTACATGAAGGCAGTCAGTGCAGCTTTTATTGAAATCAAAACTCCTAATTTCACCAAAAAGGTATCTATTTTCATTCATGCATTCATAGCAACGAAAATTTAACGTGATCATAGAAGTTCTGCTTACAACATTTTTTAAATTGCAGGTACAAGTGGATCCTTATCTGGAGGACTCAGTTTGCTCTTTATGTGGATTACATCAGGGGCCATATTTCTGTCGGGAAGTTTCTTGCTTTAGATACTTCTGTCGAACTTGTTGGCAAGTGTATCACCTAGAACCTCCATCACGATCACATAGACCCCTCATGAGGAACTCGAAAACCGGAGTGGCAGTTCCAGTGATTTAACTTGCAAAATGTGCCTAGCTACCTCACCATTTGCTCCAATGTTTCCTCCGACTGGCAACTCTTCCTTGTTCTTAATGAGCCAATGTCAGAGTAATCTTTCGTTATATTAACTATTGTAAAAACTTGACTTTTATATGTTACTTGTTTAAAGAATAGTTAATTTTTGTTAATTTTAATGTTAGCACATTGTTAATTTATGAAGAAATTATTTATTTGGGCCGGACAGGGCCCATTTTTTGCCCTTTTACCAAGTGAAATTTTATAACTTGGGGTTTTTTGATAAGGATAGAATTTGTGAGAATTGAAGCATTATATTTGGAAACCGTATTCCTTTTATTTTGCTAATTTCAACATTATTTTATTTGTGTAAGATGTGGTGCATTTCCACGTTAACTTAGCAGAAACGGCTGCATATAATGAAGAAATTTTATTTATTTTCTTTTTCAATTGTGAGACACTAATCCATTCATTTCTGTGAAGTCGTACTGCTGTTAATGTTGACGGTGGTTTCAAATTGTGACGTTATGAGATGAGAAACTGGTTAATGATTTTGGTTTATGCGAGTATTTTGTAATTTTGGCAACCATAATAAAATGATTATGATGCATTGGTTCTTAAGTCTTTTATCATAATTGATATATTTTAATTAATTTTCTTTATCTGATCTATGCGTGTATGGTAATTAGTATCAACTGTGGTATGTATTCTTAGCCTTTCAATCTGGTTGTTTTCACACATTCTACTTGTGCTAGTTATTAAGATGTGTGTGAAATTTTTTCGTTCAATATAGTTCAGTGTGGTCTAGCTTTAAGAATTATTAATAATAAATTAAATATATGCGTTTGGCCAATGTGTCTTCCAAGTTTGAAAGACTTCTTGAATTCAGTCTTTAGGAATTTTCTTTGATACCAACTTAATCTCTTGAAATTTTTGCTCATCTTCGCTATTATCTAGTGACCAACCTTGATTGTAAAACAGTTTTGGATAATAACTTAAATAGAACCAAAGATAATCCAGACTATATTAATCTTAATAATTATCATTATTTACAAATTCAAGCAACCAATCCAAGTTGAGACTCAATTCCAGGACCTTAGGGATGGAATGCTAACCCCTGTGGCATCACTGCTGGTATAATGGAAAACCGTAGTCCAGCCAGGTTATGGACTTCCTACATTTTATTTTGCCTAACAACAACATTGATTTTCCAATCGCTTGTTAAACTGTGGAAAACCACTCATGCTGAAATTCTGACCATTTAAAATGTTAAAAAAATCTATATAAATTCTGTGGGTTTGTGTTTCTGTTTGTCTGAGATTGGAGTCCACACAGTTTGTCCGATTTTCGTCATACTTTGTATACATGTTCTCTGAGATACAGAAGGAAGTACTGTCACATTTTTATACGATAACTGTGCATGTGCTTTAAGATCGTTCAGCTATATTACCGGAAGAAATGCATGTAAAGTTCGACTTTATCGGTTGCAGACTTTATTTCTTTTGCAAAATTAAAATGGAACAGTCTTATAAAATCGAAGTATCAAAAGAAGGGAAATTGAATACAGATACTTCTTATTTTCGTGGAATATCTTTCGTTTTGAATTTGCGAGAATTTAGATAAAGTATACGAATATTTTGTGAAATTTTGAGGTTTTAAACAATCCGTCCCCCTGACGACCAATGCGATTGTTAATTCCGAGTTAATGCATTTTCCCGTAGGTATACATGTGTATTTAGGCCCATTTAGATGCAATTGACGATATGAAGAGGAGGAAAGTATTCAGAGATTTTAACTGTTACAGTACGAACAATTGAATGAGTAACTTTTTGTCTATCAATTCGGACTCTTGACATATTTTACAATTAGAGCCAGAAGTTGAAAACCTTGCAAACTTGCACGTTAACTTGAGACAAGTTTCATACGAATGAAATTTCATAAAGATTTACATTCTTATCCTTGACAGATTTCGGCTTCGAACTTTGAATAGAAATTTTTGTTTTCGATATCCAGTCTCATTGGACTAAATTAACAAGGAGAGGCTCTCAATTTTTTCCAGGGATTTTGATGAAATTTTTTTTTGGTAATAGTGGTAGTAATGTAAATGTGTAACGGGGTTCGTGTGAATAGGCCTTAGTTTCGCTGCAATAATTAATAAAAAATTTGTAATCGGAGTATAGTCAACCCCGCAATACACGTTGCCCGCCTATTTACCCGCTTTTTGGTAGTATTTTGTTTTTCGTTTTCTTTTATTATATTTACATTCTTTACTTCCTAATGGACACCAGTACAACTATTACATATATAACTTGATATCCGATCGAATTACCTTATTTCAACCATAAAACCTCAACAACGCACAGTGGGCTAGAATCGAAAAAAGCTGGCCAAAAATAAGAAAATGGTTTTTTAGAGCGCGGACTTTGAAACTTCGCATGGCTATTCTTAAATAAAGTCTGTATATAACTACCAAATCATTTATTTTTATTCTCGCGTATTACAATTCTACAGGGGGTCAAATTTTACGAATAAAGACGGTCTTCGATTTTATACAAATTTCTTAAACTTCAAGCTTCAAACACTGAACCCAAAATGAGCAAAATCATCAGGTTAAAAACGATGCTGTATTATAAACCTATTCTTTATGCCTCATATTACTTGTTTTGAATGATCACAGTAGAATATTTGCATAAGTTACACAACAAAATAGCGAACCCATATTTTACGGTAAATTTTCACCTAAAGCGAGGGAAATAGTAGTGATGTACCGCGATATTCACGGGCTAACTTATACCACAATATTCTTTAAAGCTTCCTAAAGAGGAATCTGAAATAAAATCCTGCGACAATTTGCGACGCCGATATATATTTACCGAATTTTCTATGGCGATGGAAGAGCCATATCCGCGCGGCGGAGCGTCACCCTCCATGACGATCTCGGATTTGAGAGAACAAACAATATTCGACAACCAAAATAAGAATCTTCATTAAATTTCCCTTCTCTTGGTACTTGTCTCGATTTCATGCCATTATTTTTTCTTATTGATCATGCAAAAGAAACAAACCCTGCAAGCGATTAAAGTGAACTGAAATGCGTGAGCTCGAATTCAATAATGGAATTAGTCGTCAGGGGGACAGATTGTTTACAACCACAACATTTAACAAAATGTTCGCGTATTTTATCAAAATTCTCGCCAATTTGATTCGATTCGTGCTTGTCTCGATTTCGTTCGACAATTCTTTCTGATTTAATTTTGCGAATTAAATAAAAGCCATAAAAGTGAGCTTTGCATGTATTTTTTATGGAAGCAGTTTTAAACGTCTAGAAATCGGACGGGGGACAGTTTGGTGACAGTAGCCTATTATCTGTCCGGGGAAGACATTTAGCAATCTTCGAAGTCAGAAAGTTGTGCGACATCTGGTTCTCGAGGTTTATGCGAACATACTTACATACAAACTTTCTACTTTATATATAACACTAATAAACGCTCCTGTCAAGCATGACGGCACTTAATTTAGTTTAAAAATATATCCGTGCATTTATATGGGATATCTCATGAAATCAATGTACAACAATTGCCTTGGTCGTCAAAGGGATGGGTTGTTTATTTCCGAAGCACTTTACGAATTTTCGTCTATTTCGTTTACGTCTATTTTATCAAAGTTCTCGTAATTTCGAATTTATATGAATGATTCACGACTATAATAAGATTCTATGATTATTTTCATTTCTTGTGACACTAGTCTTAATTTCGTAGGACGATTGTTTCTCATTTAATTTTGTAAAAGAAACGACCTCTGCAAGTCATGAAAACGTAATTTACGTACATACATCTCTTATGGAAACGTATTTTGTGCTCCTGGGTTCGAACCCGGGCCTTTACAGAGAAGAAAATAGATCTCCTAGGGGTTTCAGCATCGTAGAAACACAATGCAGTTTGTTTCAGATCTCTAAGTCAAGCCGTTTCTGAGATAAATAGGGGGACGGCCGGACGAACAGACATTTTCTTTTTATATATATGATTTTACTACTCCTAGTTTTGTAATATGTTATGTTGACAAATTTACACATTGAAGGAATGCGAATTTAATTAATAAT
Source organism: Ladona fulva (assembly GCA_000376725.2). Taxonomy (NCBI): domain Eukaryota; kingdom Metazoa; phylum Arthropoda; class Insecta; order Odonata; family Libellulidae; genus Ladona; species Ladona fulva. The sequence continues at coordinate 707,972 of KZ308463.1, read as the reverse complement.
TAATAAAGTTGTAATTAATAGTGAAGTCACAATTATTTATTGTGAAATAAGTTATTGTTTTATTGATGTTCAGTACCAAAATGTTTAAGAATTATAATGATATGACAAAATAAAAAATTAATCTACTGTAATAATCAACATCGTGCTTGTATAGTAAAACTCTCTAAAGAAGATTTCCAGGGGGCTGAGTGAAAAACAGCAAAATATCTCCAGGAGAGTGTTTAAAGCGGGATATAAAAACTTATTTCTCGCACGTTGAAAAAGAGTAGTGAACGTACTATTGGGTGTTTAACTTTTAAACTTTAAACGAAAAGGTATCTTCTTTAGTTTGCTTTATGTAGACGGCCGTGATATTGTGGAAATTCATGATATTACACAGATATATTTTTATTCAATCTAAAGATTTTCTCTTAAAAACTTATACCGAATATTGGATTTCGTAAATCTTTAAGAATTATAGTTATCGCGGTAGTAGTTCCTTACTCACCCTCCCCTTATTACCCTTCTGCGCCACCCCTATCCGTTGTATGAGCTTATGTAGGCATGCTGGTCACTCTATCGTCCTGTCTACTATTGACTGCTGAAGGTTACGTTCAACCCGGCTCGAAGACTCATTGCTGCCGTATGAAGGACATCGCCTGGCGTTGAAGACCTTATCGCAGCAGTTGGTCGCCAATTTTCGTGAGTCTTATTAAATATACTAGTGATAAAAGTTCTTAATGTTCCTCGTTAATTTGGGTAGTAGTGTGCTTTGATTTATTTTTACGGTGGTCAATCAGTTCCCAATATCTTCGCGGGAATCTAAGTAGAGTAAATGAGTTAATTGCGAGGTGCTTATGTCAATGAAACTATAATTTCGTTTAGGTGCATAAACTTAAATTTTTATTTTAGGCTATACCATGTCGTCATCGCGAGTTGGTTACCCGAACGTTGCATTTGTATCTTAACGATTATTTTTAAAGGCAACTAGAGAAGGTAAATCGTTTCATTCTGATTGCGAAGTTTCTAGATTGTCAGTTTTGTCACAATTTTACATTTGATGCAACACGTCTTCGAGAATGAGCTGTTTTGTTTAATGGAACACGCATTCGACCAGCTGAGTCTTAAAGGGATAGAAATGTTGGATCTAGGAAATGACGTATTTTCCTAGATCGGAAACATTACGTTCTGATTTCAGTATTAAGGATTTGTTTTCTCAGATATCTTCTATTTTGATGTATCGTTTGATACAGTTAACAACCGGGTCTGATTTCAATATCAACGGTACATTCAGCCCGTTATCTATCTTATTGTTGACAATGAATTAAAAATTAAGAGTTAAGTGTATAGTTCGCATTGGAAAATTGGAAAGGAAAGCATCATAGGGCGATAGACTCTGGTTCGCGGATACCGTGACCACGTGAGTCAAAAGCATAAGAATGGATGAATTAGATTCATTTGATCTTTCAGACTTCAGGGTTTAAATAGCTAATGATCTTCAGGGTGCGTGCCAGTATCACTCAAGTGCCAATAGCTGCTAACGACAAAAGCGTTAGCAGCTAATTCTCGATAGCTGCGAAACTTTCCAGATACGTTTTATACCCGTGGCGGCAGATTTGAATATTAGAAATTCATCTTTAATATTTTCATTGCAATGAATACTAAATCGATTAATTGGCGATGTAGAATGGGAGCAATAACCCCCTTTTCGATTATTTTTCATTATGCTATTTATTTGCGTGACAAAGAGCTAATTGTTCCTTTGATAAATTTATATCAATTGAACTTTTCATAATAATGGCATTTTAACAGTTTTCTGGAAAGAATCAATGCACTAATGTTGTTGTTACTTTCAAATGGATGTATAATTATTTCCCTGAACCACCTCTTCTAGATTCAATACTGAATAGTTGAGCTTGAAGTTTCTAAAACTCCTTTTTTGATAAATATGATTAAATTAATCGCATTTCTTAACGGATTATAATGATAAATTTGAAAATTCTGAAGCTAAATATTTGCCTCAGATAAAGTCACTGATTTAGCATGCAAGTTCTTGCCTAGTGCCCCTCATTAGATTTGAAGGAATTTCTCATTAGAAAATTATACTGATTTATGTTTGAAGTGCTTCCGAAACCTGCCAGCAATACAAGATTCGCATTGGTTATATCATACGAGTAATAGTAAGCTTTGCTCTCAGTCCGGAAGAATTACGTTCTTGGGGGTGATTCTACTTTTTGTAACCTGTCTTCAACTGCAATATAAAATAAGATCTTTCAGAACTTCAACTTAAATGGTTTTCTCTCTAGTTTAGTGTCTAGCTGATTTCAAATATTACTTACGTTAGTTTTTATTTTATTTCGCACGATGAAAGATACTTTTGAAGATTAAAGTAAAATTAATTTGCATATTTAAAGGCACTAAAAAAGTCATTTAGCGTAATAAATATTTCCTTACATCCAAATGTACGCCCGTCCCCAGATTCTAGAAACCATTGATTTTCATTTAGAATTGATAAGCTGTTGTACGAAGTTTAGAAAGATCTGGAGTGTGAATTCAAGTCGTTGATAATGAGGGAATTGATCAGTATATATTTGTATCCCGGTTCCTACTCTGGGTCAATGGAATTTCTGATTTTCGATTCAGTTTCTATTTCGCTCCTTCACCACTTTCAAAAAAAGCAATTTTCCAAAATTTTAATTATAGAAAGTTGCTATTAATAAGGTGAGTCGCTTCATAACCGTGAAAACACTGGAAAAATCGACCTGATCAATAAAATTACCTAAATTGCCGAACGTTTGTTCTTGCAATTCGCTACTGCTAATTGTTCATAATTACCGTATTTTCTGGCAAATAACACGCACCTACTAGATAACACGCATTTTATAAATCTCTTCACTGTAATAATGTATAGATAACACGCATTTCAAAAATTTCTTCTGTGATAAATGCATTGATAACGCGCATTTCAAAATTGTTATTATGTTGATGAGAATGTTTTTTCACTACTGTAATATTTATGATAATTACTCTTGTATTTTGAATGGAATTATTTGATTACGTTAACATTTACAATATGTTGGTTGAAATAAAATTGCCCTAGTACGTGAGTATATACTCCGTGACTTCCGCGATATATGACGTGTGTTGTTTAGTCATTTGTTTCCGAGTTCAATATTCAAGATATTCAATGAAACGAAATTTTCCGTTGTATATCACGCACTATTATTTTTATCATTTTTCTATATTTTTTTGTATAGATAACACGCGGATTGTCTACCAGAAAATACGGTATTATGCAATTATCCGCCATTTTACTGTAGTTAACAATAAGATAAGGATTTTACCATTACTCAATCTAGTAGTCAAGAAAACTAACACTTTAAGTACCAGTTAAGACTGAACCATCGATTATAATACGGATTTTCGAATTAACTTGGAGGTTAACTTTAACCTCTAGTTTGACTATCGATTATAACACCAGGCCGTAGAGTCATTGTGCTTCACTAACGTGAACTGCTTATAGCATTCTGAGTCAGTGAGGAAAGCAAGGGCAAATTATCTCACCCCTCATCCTGCTTAGTAAGCATCATTTTCCTCTCCTAGCTCTTCGTAGCTGATGGTAGAAGGGATAAGGTCCCAACTGGCCTTCAGGCTGAATACTTTACTGACAGACTTAACAATTTATTCGTTTAAAGAATCAAAACTTCAGTACTAATATCCCATTCCAGATATTTTAAGTCATTAAACATTATGTTCACAATAAAAATCAATCCTTTTTTGCTTCCCAGATGTGAGACGAAAGGTTTTCTATAATAATGTCAAAAGGATGGCAAATTTGAAAATTTGCTTAAGTCTCGATGTTTATACAGGCCACCACCGATCTGGCAAATTCGACCGTAGGCGGAGTGATGTCATAAATCGTCAATAATGAACAGAAAAGTAGCTAAAAGCAGCAATTTTTTACATCTTACAGTAAATAGATATTACATTTATTTTACTATGCAAAAATGCGGTAATAGACATTGGTTTTTCTATGAGTTTTAATATTTCGAACCGATCTGGAATTGAAAGATATTCAGGAGTGTACCATCCTTTTGACTGACCTAAGGGTAAATGGAGTAAAAAATCGTTCTTAGAATTACTTAAGAATACCATATTTTTATGTTCTTGAGTAACTTTCTTAGCAAATCAGACAATTCCACTAGTTAAATTTAAAGAGTGAATATGTGGCAAAATTTCTGAGAAATTCCACTCATCAATATTACCAAGGCCTAATTCTAAGTAAAAATGGTTACCAAAGAAGAAAAATGACCATTTTCGATCGAGGTGGACTTTTCTCTTGCGTAACAGCAAGTTTTCGAGTTTATACGAAAAAGTTCGAAAGATCGACTTATGAACGCAAGAACTGGCTCTTCAGACTACACCGCGGCGTGGTGGTTAATACGCATATTACGTGTAAACTACGAACTGAAGCATAAATCACTGCCCCCATATAGTCGGAACACCCTGTCTTTAACATCCAACACTATAGAATCCTACAAGATGTACATTTTAATTAAGGGCTAAGATGTTACATCTATTGTTTCTCAATTGCCGTATATCCGCAGACTTAGCGTTGATTTTGGCAAAATTAAGCCAAGACTTGCGAGAATTTAGATAAAATATGCGAATATTTGGTGAAATTTTGAGGTTGTAAACAACCCGTCCCCCTGACGACCAATCCGATTGTTGATTCCGAGCTCCGAGCATTTTCCGATAGCAGTACATTGTGTATTTAGGCCCATTTAGAAGCGATTGACGATATGAAGAGGAGGAAAGTTTTCAGAGATTTTAACTATTACAGTCACGAACAATTTGTAGTGATGAATTACAGGGGCAACAAACATGCGTAGCACCGTAATAAATTAGTGGAGATGGAGTTACTTTTTATTTATCATTTCGTACTCTTGACAATTATACGATTAAAGTTACCAGAACCGGAAGTTGAAAATCTTGCAAACTTAACCATTACTTTGAGACATGTTAATAATAAGAGGGAATTTCCATAATGATTCACATTCTTATTGTTGATTGTAGATTTCGGCCTCGAACTTTGATTAGAAAAATTTCGTTTTCAATAACCTGTTCCATTGGACTAAACTAAGATGCAAGATGTTATTTTCTCTTATGTACAAATAGGTGTACTATATTTAATCCGACATCTATTTTCCCCGTTGAGAATCAACGGGCACTTCAGCTAGTTTTATAATAAATTTACGTAAATTAGGCTTTCATGGCTCGAAAACAGTAGAATAAATCATATCAATAGTATCATATAAATTAATTCATATGTAATAGCAATAATCTCTTCTTAAAGGCGAATTTTAGTCTAATAAGACCACTCTTGCAATTAACCTTGTGAACAAACATAAACAACCATGCCCTGACCAGGATTCGAAGCATCAAAATATATATCAATTTTCGATTTGATATCAAAATATATATCAAATAGGAGAAATATCAAGATCGTTTGTAGGGTGAGGAAATTTAATACCTCTGGTAAAAAATATCAGTTCAGTATTTTCTCCATGTTAACGAAATCTTCATTTGATTTGTGAAGCTTTTATATAGTATGAAGACATGTGATAAAGAGATATTGTATTCCTTAATAATTGTGGAAAACCAATAGTTCAATTTTGAAAATTCAAAAATATCATACGTTAGATGAAGAAATAGAATTTACAGCGTAGGATGATGGTTGTTATTTGTTCGATTTTCTTTAAAATGTCGTGAATTACATTCGACTAGATAAGTACAAACATTATATCCCTCCTGCTCAAAAATAATGTGATAAAGAAACGACAGAAACTTTCCAAATTACGAGATACGAAGGACTCGTAAAATACGTGATTGAGTACAAAGGGTGGAAATTTACTCCTTGTATATAATTTCCTTTCTCGAAAACGATTGCAACAATATCTCTAAAAAACTGTTTCATTTAAAGGCTCGAATCTCTTTAAAAACTTATTCACAGCATTTGCGAATAAAGAAATAATATTTTTTAAATATCATTTTCATGTCAGTTTTCTAAAATATTTTACATAAATTAATTCGATATAGAATAGGAGCAAAATATATGGTAAAAATAGCGAAGTTTTTATTATCGAAGTAAATAATAAAAGTAGTAGAGGGGAAGATACAATTGAAATCTGTACCATAAAAAGCGACAAAACCTTTTATTAAGTGTCTCGTTACTATATTATAGCTAGAGGATGCGCCTAAACTATACTTGGTTCACCCTCATGAAGTGATCTCTGGTGTAAGCCTTGCTTACGGAAGGATCACGTTCGTTGTTGATACTCACGGAAAAGTTGCCAAAACTATTTTAAAAGGCATTCATTACGAGAAGCGGCAGTAATTTCCGATAGTTCAGTGAGATTTAATTCGGGTTGTAAGCCATCATAATCTCAATAATAATGAAAATGCTACATTTTAAAGGAGATTGTGTCGTTTTTATGCTTTCCTTGGAACTGTTGTTTTAGATTCTTTAATTTAAACTACAGGTTTTTTGTCAAAATATGATTTGTTTTATAACTTTCCGTCGATGCAATATAAATTGCCATAATAATAATAATAACAACACACCGATAAGTTTACTACAAACAATAATATTTTCTTCTGTCGACAGTTTGACTTGGCAATGAATAGTCTTTTGAGTAGCTGTCTCAGTGACAAATAGACTTTCAACAAGTTGTCTCAGTGACAAAAAGTCTTGCGACAAGTTACCTCAGTAATGAATAGTCTTTCGACCAAATGTCTCAGTGACAAAAAGTCTAGCGACAGGTAGTCCCATAGATTGGCTGTTGTTTGACTAACTGCCCCTGAATCATATGTATACCTGGGTGGCAGATAGGCGGCTCTGCTCATAAGTACCACTAGTAGTGTGAAACACTTCTTTGGACCAGCATTTCCCAACCTTAATGGTCTCAAGTCTTCTTTC
>KZ308463.1:662498-687368 GCA_000376725.2 Ladona fulva | reverse complement strand
ATATATATATATCTGCAATACAGAGATTTATATATCACACTTGTTATTCCTTGGTATTTGTATATCTATATTTCAATATAACGATGATCATAGATTGATGTTAAGCTTTTTACTTAACCACCACCCCAACCATTATTTATAAAAATCATCTGCATAATTAAATCCTTAAAAACTGCAATGTTCAAAGTGTCTGACAAAACAATAAATAACAATTTACTGGTGTTTTTTCTGTCTAGAAACCCAGAGTTATTCAACTGAGAAAAAATATGATAACGAACACATTGTTATATATTTAAGTGATGTGCTAGAATAAGTATCTTAAGAACAGTGCTAATAAGTATGTAAGCTATGAGATTTATATAAGTTAGAGCTATAATAATATGTTTTAAGTAACACTTCATAGAAATTAGTAGATATTTAGAACAAATATTTCCATCAATTTACCTGCTTATCAAAAATTTTTGCTTCTGCTATTATTATAACAATTGCGTTACCAAATGAATCTGTTAGAAGCCAACATGCTGAGACTAATGACTTCATGCTTGCAGGAGCCTGAAAGCAGAGGATGAATTTTTAGATTCTCAATATTAATATATAGATGACAATATAAATTAAATAGATCTATTAAATAATTTATAGAAGTCACTTAATATTTTAAGTAGTATTTTTCTCATAAGCCAAGAATCACAATTTAAAGCATCCACTATATGGAGGATAATAAAATTTGAAACCATTTATTTTACCAAATAAATGATGTTACCATGCAAGTGTATCATATTCCATTAAAAGCAAAGATCAACCACAACCATCATATATGATCTATTCACACCAACTTAACGGAAATCTTTGTGACTCAGATTAGACAAAAAATGTGAAGAGGACAATTAAGAATCAATACAAATAAAATCATACAGAATAAGATTATTGAGGTCTGTAAAATGAATGTAAACTACCTGAGTGAAAGCAAACTCCAAACCAGTGATAGAAAACATGATTTCTCCAGCTGTTATTATAAGATATTGGGGAAGTAACCACATCATGTGAACGTCATTGTAAGGTGTTACCGTTTGAAGCTTTGATTGCTGAAAGAAAATTCAATGATGAAATGCTACTATAAATCCAGATATCTCCTCAGACATACATATCACTCCAAAAGTACTCACTATATTTTTTCCATCGCTCATGACTACCAATGAATAAACACCTCCTTGTCCTAAATGGACACTTTCTAAAGATTGAGAATTTATGAAGAGTTTGTAGCTGCAAATAGAAAATTGATTTTTTCATGATTCTTTACTTTGAAAGATACAAAAAATACATCTTTTTGTAAGCAGATGCTTATTTATGTCAAAGAGAAACTGAAAAATTGTAATTGTAAGCATCTAATATGCAGAGTACCAACTATAAAATTTTAATGTATTGGTTCATTGGGTAAGAAAATCTTTGTCATTGTCATCAATTGTAAATTCAAGAATCAAATATATTATTATTCAGCAAACCTAGTTGAAATTCTAGAGTACTACAGATGTTTAATATAAAGGACATTGGTAGCATTAAGAGCAGAATAGTGGCTTAATTTTTTACTCTGGTATGTAAAAATTAAGAGTTGTATTAAAGAAGTAGGAACAAACAATTAGTAATTTCCACAGAATATCTATATTCTCTGGAAATTGTTAAGTGTTTCTCCCTACTTCTTTAATATGACACCATTCCACAAAGTAGAGCTTGAAAATATTAGATTTAATTAAGGGTTCAGTGGATCTTTTGTAATGAAAAATTTTAAACAAAAAGGAATTAGATTACGTCTTTCTGAACTAATTTTAAGAATAATATAAGAGAGAGCAAATTTTTGGTTTGTTTATACTGATTTCAGAATACTGGCTTGGTATTTGAGAGTTTTTTTCACAACAGTTTGTTATTGGGGATTCAATCAATAAGTCTTGAAAATTATGGTTCATACATTCATATATAAGATTGTTTTCTGCATTAAGCCAGTAAAATATGCCAATACTCAATTTACTTATGGTTCTGAATGAACATTATGGAGAATAAAATTTTTTGCTCTTTACAAAAAAATGATATCAGTTTTCTGGATCGAAATAGATTTTATTTGATTTTATTTTAACTGTGGGAGAAAATGTATTCAAAATATTCTGAATGAGGACTTTGTCAGGAACTTGCTCTAAACTGCTACGTTTTGCAAAGAAATTATCAAAATTACAGATTTTTGCATACCAGAAAAAGTAACATTTAAGCTCAAATAATTCATTAGTTTGTAAGAATTCCTCATGCTTTCTAGCTCATAGTTTGACATTTATTGCAATTAGTTATGTCATCCAACCTGTTCAGAGATTTGATTCCTATACTCTGGTCCAACTCAAGATATTTAAAGAACTTTCAGCAAAGCCAGAAATATCTACCATGATTTTGCAAGTAAATTAATGTTTTTATGATAATCATCAAATTTACTTCAAATAAAGATCCAAAGATAAAATTGTACGCACTCTCCTGGTTCTAAATGTTTGTATCCATTCTTCTTGATATCTTCTGACTTCCCATCCTTGTCTTTGACTTCTATACTTTGTATGTCATTTTCACTGAATATTGCCCTGTAAATTCAATTTATTTTATAAATATAAATAAGAACTTTTTCCATGTTTACACAATTTGATTTGTATGTCTCAATACGTATTAATTATACCTTAATTTAGCATAGCCATCTGGATCCTTCTCTACTATTGAAGAGAGTAGAGTGATATGAATTTCTTATTCATACAATAGACATAATTGAAATGTTAACAGAATAATTTTTTCCTTGAATCCTCTTGTCTACTTTATCACATGGAAAAAATATTTTGAGTATAGGAATGGCCTTTAAATTTTTTTGGATAGTCTCAAAGTTCATTTTAAACTACTTTATCAGTCAGTTTATTCATTAGGTACCTTTTCATTCTTTGGTAGAATTTTCAGCAACAATCACATCATGATAATCAGTACCTATTATCATCTTCATCAATGGAAGAATTATCACTGGCTGTTTCTTGCTTTTTTGATAGCTCTGTATCATCCTTCTTCTCTACATTGTCATTATCAAGGATAATAACATATTGGTAGTTCCATGACATCCACAGGAATATTATCATCACAGCTAACATAATTCCAGCAAATAGAAAATACTCATATGCCTGTTAAAAAAAAGTATTTCCATTTCTATTTAAAAATTGAAAAAAATTAATATAATATATGCTCACTAGAAAGAACCCTCTNGCAATACAGAGATTTATATATCACACTTGTTATTCCTTGGTATTTGTATATCTATATTTCAATATAACGATGATCATAGATTGATGTTAAGCTTTTTACTTAACCACCACCCCAACCATTATTTATAAAAATCATCTGCATAATTAAATCCTTAAAAACTGCAATGTTCAAAGTGTCTGACAAAACAATAAATAACAATTTACTGGTGTTTTTTCTGTCTAGAAACCCAGAGTTATTCAACTGAGAAAAAATATGATAACGAACAAGATAAAATATGCTTCAACCCACTTCTCCAATAGATTGGTACAGCGCTCCAGGGGGGCAGTATAGCTCACATTGAATATCACTGGTATAATTAATAACATTTTGTATTTAATTATAGTAGCTCTGTAAAACTTTCATTGACTTTTTAGGTAAATTAAGCAAAATTTCAAAAATATATTAGCTGAATTTTAGGGTTTGATTAACATTTAATTTGACAATTTAAATTGTATGTCATAATCGTTAGATTAATTTTATCACCCTTTCGTCAGAAACAGAATAACTGAGTAGTATGACCCCAATATCTTCCAGTGGTCATCATCTGCTTAATATGACCAGTTTTCATTGGTCTCCTCACAGTAAAATGAATTACAAGAATTTTTTTTAAATCTTGACTTCTTGTCTACTGTTTCAGTATTTTTTATTATGACCAGTATATAGGGTGCTTTTGAACCCTCATAACATGAAATAAATGTTGCAATATCTCAAGCAGTAATTTTGTACAAAAGTTGAAAGGAAAAACACCAATAAATTATATCTACTTTTTTCAAGACTATTTAATATGATGGGGTCCTTTCTTAATTGAAAGGACCTCATTTTCTAAGAACTTGAGCACAACTTTTGACTGTGCTCTGTTATTTCTTCATTTGGCACCAAACTTTGGGTGATAGAAGATACATATAAGTGAAAAAATATAGCTGAAATGGGTTACAGTATATACCCACATTTTAGACACTTTTCCACAAAAAGATAAGGTTAAAAAGCAGGGTAAGTTGTATATGAGGATATGTTTTTCCATGGTTTTTAATATGATAAATCAAGAATACAGTTCCAAAAGCCTTGCAGCATCTTAATTGCAGGTACATATTTGTGTATGAAGGGTATGTATAGTAAAAACAGGAGTGACTGAGTCAGTACTAACCTATGATTGAATGTAGAATGACAGAATGGGTATATGTTTTGCATTGGTTTGGAAGGGATTGATAGAAGCAGAATCACAAAGGTAATCTGTGATAGCAATAATAATAATCATGTATTTATTGGGTGAATATCAGGCTAAGAAGATCACTCTTATAAATCAACCATTATATAATCATTCACTTTCAATATTTGATGATTAGCAAATAAATATTATGTTATTAAATTTTTAAGTCAATGATTTTCAGAGCAATGCTGCTTACGGTTATCTGGACTCATACATGTATATTTGATAAAACTAATACTGCGGAACATTTAACCTATGTAACTACACTGGCTTGTTCAGCAAATAGCTGCATTATCTCTTTTTAATTGGATCCAATCACACAGAGATGTAGAATTACATAGATACCTAGAATACTTTGCGAAACCTCTCCTTAATATTAAACTTGTCAAGGACAAACTTTGTTTTAATTAAGAGATACAGATAAATAAAGATAAAATATGTATTCTTCAGTTAGGATATATTATGACTTAAATTAAAATGTCTATGATGTTACTTTTAAACAGAACAGGTCAATGATAGGATTCTATGAAGAAAAAAGAGGAAAAGTGCCATGTGGACAGGAATTTAGCTTCAGATCAATCTCATGCTTTGTGGATGCTCTGCCTATAGAGCTACCATAGTAGAATTGCTGTGCACAATACATTATGTATGACTTATACCAAATTTTTTCTTAAAGATTCAAAATGAGAAACGTGCATTGTAACACTTAGAGCCATATCCATTTAAAGAAGATAAATAGCTGAGTGAGGAAATAATATATCATTAATTTTAACCACATAAATAAGCTAAGTTAATTTCTTACTCACCTTTCCTTCTGTTATTAGTAAGGTATCCTCTAAGTCTCCACAGGCAGATAATTTTATAGTAGAACTTGTATTACCATGAGCCTCCAGGTGCTGCATTGCTTCCATACCAAGTGGAGGCAGTTCAAAATTTTTTATATCATCTCCATTAGTTATAGTAATATTGCAGTTTTGATTAACACTATTAAAGATCCTTAGTTGGCCTTGGCCAGAAGATGGCATGACAGCTAGAGAAGGCTAAAATATAAAACATTTCTTGCTTAATCAGAATTACTATTAAATTGAGTGTCATAAAGCCTTCATTTCTTATAAAAGTCCTTCAGATTATGAATTCAATACCATATTTATGCTATAAGTATAGCATTGAATTCACTATATTACTACAGAAAAATATATCATACTAGGCTACATACAGAAAACTTGAATTATCACCTCCAGTTTAAGATCCACAAATCCAGAAACTAAGAAGGCCACAGCAGCAAGGCATCCACCAACAAAGATTCTCTGAATTGCTTTTGTTAATAAATTACATTTTGCAAAAAGTGGATAGATGACTGACTCAAAGAAGGGAATGAAGAGAAGAATCAAAAGAGGATTAACAACTTGCATTTGATCTGGCTTCAAAGTGTATGAACCTAATGCACCATTCATTTGCTGGGCTTGAAATGTCCATCTAGATCCCTGTAATAGAGTAATTTCTTAATGAATAGGTTACCAACATGTTTTCTTAGCCTTAAGAATTAATAATATAATCATGCTTTGTAACAATTTAAATAGGAGTAACAAAATCAGACTCTCCTACCTGTTGGTCATATAGAGCCCAAAATATTGGTAAGGGAACAAACAAAGCTAATACTTTAAAGGCCAACTTCACATCATCAATGAAAGATTGCTCATACTGATCAGAGCCATAATCGAGCCAATGATCTTTTTTTGGCCCTTTGCTTTTTACCTTCTGAACAACAGAATGCTGAAAACGATAAGCAGAAAAATAGAATGCAGGTGTAAAGTTAATAAAAAAATTTAAAATAACCTTTTATGATTGTAAAACTTACATTCATGAGTTTAACTAGACGTAGCATTAGGTTTCCTTCTGGTTTTTTCATTGTATACATAGATTTCCCAACGAGGAAAAGTGCTAGAATTAGATAAATGACGAAAGAAACGTTATGAACAACTACATTAACTGATTTCAAGGTAATCATCCTAGTCAAAAACATTCTGACTTCACTCTATTTCATTTATTCAGTTCTAGAATCCCACCTATTTCTTTCACTATTTTTATTTATTTCCCAATATCTCCCACAAACACCCATTTAATGGACAATTTCAGTGGTGGGCTTGAAACAATTACAGTCAACAACGGACGTACACACACAACCATTCCCTAACAGGAAAAATCCGACAAGCCTGGATTCGAACTCAGGATCTTAGGGTTGGAGGGGCACGCTAAACACTGTACCCGCGATGAAATAAAGGCCGTTTCGTACACTTCCACAGCAATTTTATTTATGGCAAGATGTTTCGCTAGTGTCCTAGCATCATCAGGCCTACTAGGACACTAGCGAAACATGTTGCCATAAATAAAATTGCTGTGGAAGTGTACGAAACGGTCTTTATTTCATTGTAATGGCCTTCCACGAGGTTACGCCTTCCCATATTGAGTTTACTGTACCCGCGGCTTGTATACCAACCAGAATATCTCTGCTTCCATATTAAAAAAATTCTCTCAAATGAAAATATGGTTAATTGGGAAAATACAGTCGTTGATAACTACAAATGGAAAATTTCACATACTTAAATCAAGATTTCATAGTTTACTTTTGGTACTTACCAAGAGCGACAAGCATAAATATGGCTGGAACTCCGAAAGCAATAAAGTAGCAGGTCGTTTCCCCGAAGCATTTCACGTCTTGTCTCAATACCGGGGTGAGAAATGTTGAAATGAGGCTCCCAGAATTTATAGCAAAATAAAACACGGAGAAAAATTGCTTTTGCTGCTTTTCCTGCTCTGGCAATACAAATTGATCGCCACCAAAAGAAGAAACACATGGCTTTATACCACCAGTTCCAGCTGCAATTAACAGCAAGCCTACTATTGTGGCAGGCCTGGAAGTTTCAAAGAAGAAAAGAGGTTAGACAGAAAGAAAGTAGAGTTTTAGAAGATAATAGTTGATTAAAAGTTCTATTTAATTATAATAAGAAAAAGGAGACTTAGTAAGGCAAGTAATCGAGAGCGAATTAATTTCTTAGGTAGTATCACATGTAACACATTATGAAACGATACAACAGGCTGTGAATAACCTAATTTTACAACGCAATTGCTAGAGTTACGTTTCCTCGAATGACAGGAGTAAACTTCTAAAGTTTCTTCCTCCTAATCTCAAAGGTATCCGGTTTTCATGAAATATTTTCTCGATTACAAATCGGAGTTCTTATGGTCTAATAGGACCTATGCAAAATAGATTGACAATTAGAGGAATAACTTTTTACATCAGAACTCACACAAGTTTCTGATTATGCTATGAGTGATCTGATACACGAAGGAAAAGTTTATCCCATCTTTATCCAATTACTTATTACAACAATTACAAATGCAACGGTTTTTCATCCTATCAGCATGGCTTCTGGAGGAATCATTCTGCTATAAATACTCTCTTAGAATTTTATCTAAGGTATTGCAGGCACTAGATGATAAGCATGATGTTGTAGGCATATTTTATGACAAGGATCTACTCTTGAACCTCTTCTATTTACTATATACCTACATCAACGTTCTTCCTCAGAACTTTACCTAAGACTCTTACGTACCATTTGCTGATGATACATCCCGTATACTGTCTTATTCATCTACTTCCTATTATCAGCAAATAACTCTTCAATGAAAATAATGCAGCGCACAATCAGCACAGCTTAAGCAACATTTACGATTCCATCTCTATCAGAAACGAATACTAAATCAGTTTATTTTATCACTAAATGGTTCTCCCGTCCAGCAATGCCAATCTATTAAGTATTTGGCTGCTACCATCTCACAAAAAACACTTGCTTAGTGTCAAGCAAGAAGGTTAAACACTTACATTTGCATGATTAGAAATTAAAAGAAAAGTGTATTAATGTGTAATGTTTGCAAGTGTATTACAAAAGTGTTCTATGGCCTCCTCATAAACTATTACACAGTTTTACTCGCGCATCAAATTTGGAATTACATTTTGAGGTGCATCACCGCATGAAACAGGATTTTCAAACAGCAAAGAACGGCTCTGAGATGGACTGATGATATTTCGTAATTATTTACTCTACATTCTTCTATGAAATGTGATAATGATCGAAACAGAGTCATGGTTCAAGTACTCCCTGCCATCTGCCGAAAGGCGGCTTGCAAGGTAGATACGTAGATGAGGATTTACTCAACGAGAAGAATATTTAAATGTTTCATCATTCTGAAATCCCGTAGACAAAAATGAGCTGAATAATAAAACACTCCTAAATGGTTGTACGTGTGTCCCTGTGATTCGACGACGTAAATCATTCAACACTGCAAATGCTAAAATCTCATAAAATTTCTTCCCCTTCTCATACTTGTATTCTATCATTAATACTTACCAAGCATTATATATATACCTCAATTCCCAATGTATTCTTGTAGGAAAATTCATAAGTTCGGATTCAAGACTGGGATTAGTCGTCAATGGGATGACTTGTTTCATCATCATCATGGGCTCGCGCAGGCCCTAGGCATTGTATCTCCAGTTCTGTCTTCTGCCCTTCTTTCATCTCTCTGTACCCTTCTCCATTCTTCAAACAATCCAATTCCAAACTTCACTCTTCTCCTTCCTCTCTTCACTCTTCCTTCCACCGTGCCTTCTAGCATATCCTTAAGTAGGCAGTTCTTTCTTAGAACATGTCCTATCTAATTCTTCTTCCTTTGATGTATCAATTTTGTCAGTTTTTCTTCCTTTACCCTCCACAATACATCTTCATTCCTAACTTTGTCCATCCACCTGATGTTCATCATTCTCCTCCAAACCCACTTTCCAAAAGCTTCTATCCTTTTTATATCTGTTTTAAGAAGTGTCCACGTTTCACAGCCATACAGGAATGCACTCCACACCAAGCACTTAATCATCCTTTTCCTCAGTTCAACATGTATGTTACAAGTTAATACCTTTCTCTTTATTCTAAATGCTTCCTTTGCCATTTCTATTTTTAACCTTACCTTTTTCTCACTTCTCCAGACATTTGTCACCTCCACACCTAGATATTTATACCTTTCGACTTGTTCTAATTTCACACCTTTTACAGACACATCCATCACATCTCCTATTTTAATCACTTTTGTCTTCTTTTGGTTTATTCTCAGACCATAACTTTCTGCTAGATCCTCAAGCTGTTTTAGCATTTCCTTTATTTAATCCGTACTTTCCGCGATTATTACCATATCATCGGCGAATCTTATGCATTCCACTCCTCCCTCCAATGCTAACTCCTTTATCTCCTTTCCAGCATTCCATGACCATCTTTTCTACATATATATTAAATAACGTTGGCGACAAGCAGCAACCTTGTCCTATGTCAAACCATTCTGTTTTCATTTCCCTTATCCGTATTGCAGCTTCTTGATCCACATACAAATTTCTTATTAACCTCCTGTCCCTCCAGTCTACCCCTTTTTCTTTTAATATACTCATTAATCTTTTCCACTGAACACAGTCAAAAGCCTTCTCTAGATCTACAAAACATAAACTCAAACTTCTTCCCTTTTCCAAATATCTCTCTCCTATGATTCTGACTACACCTACCTCATCTCTTGTCCCCATACCTCTCCTAAACCCGAACTGTTCTTCCGCCATATTTTCTTCCATTTTACTTACAATTCTTCTATTTAGTATTCTGAGTAAGATCTTCGCTGCGTGCCCTGTGAGACTTATCGTTCGATGCTCTTCACACTTCTTTGTGCCTTTCTTCTTCGCTAAGGGTAACATTTCTGTCCTTAGGAAGTCCTTTGGCCATTTCCCGCTACTATATATGTCATTACATAAAGATGTCAGCTCTTTCATTCCCTTTTCTGTAAGGTACCGCAGTAGCTTCACCGGTATGCCATCCACGCCTGACGCCTTCTTATTTTTCATATCCTTCATGGCTGCAATTGTCTCATCTAGCAAAATAACTTCTCCCAAGTTGTCTGGTTCTACTAACTCTTCCTCTTCTACGGCTAAGACCTTTGGTTTATCTTTTTCTTTGTAGAGGTCTTCCATGTATTCTTTCAAACGTGCCATTATTGCTTTATCTTCCTTCACTAATCTGCCTTGTTTATCCTCTATTGTTTTAGTAAAACTTTCTCTAGCTCTTCCGTCCCAGCTGATTTATTTTATTTTCTTATAGGCTAGATCATATCGTCATTTCTTTTCTAGCTCTTTCATCTCTTTACATTCTTCCTCTAACCATTCTATTCTTGCTTTATCGGTTTCTTTCCTTAACTCTGTATTCAGTTTTCTGAATTTCTTCCTCCCTTCATCATTGTTTTGCTGTTTGTACTTCCTTCTTTCTTCCATCTTTGCAATCATTTCCTGCGTTAACCATGGTTTCTTAGCTCGCTTTCCTATTATATATATAAGCAATATNCATATCGTCATTTCTTTTCTAGCTCTTTCATCTCTTTACATTCTTCCTCTAACCATTCTATTCTTGCTTTATCGGTTTCTTTCCTTAACTCTGTATTCAGTTTTCTGAATTTCTTCCTCCCTTCATCATTGTTTTGCTGTTTGTACTTCCTTCTTTTTTCCATCTTTGCAATCATTTCCTGCATTATCCATGGTTTCTTAGCTCTGTTTCTATTTATATAAGCAATATTTTCTTCAAATACCCTCTTGATACCACTCTTTAATCTGTGCCATTTATGTTCCACTCTTGGGAGTGTGTCATAATCAGTTCCCATCTCCACCTCTAATTTTCGACTAATTTCTTCTTTATCTAAGCCTTCTAATTTTTCCAAGTCCCACTTCTTAATTGCTGTTCTGGCTCTTTTTATTTTCTTAAGTCTATTAAGTTTCTGATATCTAGTTTCAACTTCAGAAGAACATGGTCACTATAAATGTCAGCTCCAGGCAACCCGCATACTTGCTTTACTCCATTCCGGTATCTTTCTTCTACCAAGATAATATCTCAATCAATCTATCTCAAAATGTTAGAATGATTTCGTTTATTTTATCGTAATTCTCGCAATTCTGAACAGTAAACAATATTAGAAGACTAAAATGAAAATCTTCATTCAATTTCCTTTCATTTGGTACTTGTCTACATTTCATGCGACTATTATTTCTTATTAATCTTGCAAAAGAAACAAACTCTGCTAGCGATAAAAGTGAACTAAAATGCATGAGCTCGGATTCAACAATGGAATTAGTTGTCAGCGGAACCGGTTGTTTACTACCACAAAATATCACAAATTGTTCGACTATTTTATCAAAATTCTTTCAATTTCGAATAAAAAAACCACGGCCAAAATAAGAATTTTCATTAAATTATTAAATTTCGCTTCTTTTGGTGCTTGTCTCGATATCGTACAGCTATTCTTTCTAATTTAATTTTGCGAAAGAAACAAACTATGCAAGCGACAAAAGTGAGATTTACATGCATTTATTATGGAAACAGTTTTAAACGTCTGTAGTCGAGTCGGGGACAGTTTGGTGAATGAAAAGTAGCATATTATCTGTCCATTGAAGATATTTAACAACCTTCAAAGTTTGAAAGTTGTGCGATATGTGGTTATCAAATTTAAGGCGAACATACACACATACAAACTTTCTACTTCATATATACGATACTTTATATATAAGATTTATTTATGAATATGATTTAAATATTGGTTAACAGACAAGGAGCTAAATATAAAATCAACTTCATTCTTAAAAAAATATAATAATTTTAGTTTCTGAATAATAGTTTCTATATTATGTTTTAAAACATGATATTATTGCTATAACTTTATTCACTTTAGTCCTATTATTTCGCATTCCCATCTATCTTCCAGATGTATATTTACTTTATCTATCAACCTATATATATTAAAAAATTCGAAATTTATGTTAAAATTTTCGAACAAGCTCATTTTCGAGCACTAAGGAGATAATTGAATCGATATTTTGCTATCATTCAGAGAAAACAAATTGGTGGATGTCCTGTCAAGATAACCGGCTCTTCAGTACATCTATCTACATGACCAAGTCTCTCATTTGTACTGCATTTCTTCATTACTCGCTCGAGATTTCCTCACTTTCCTTTACCGGGAGATAAAGTTCAGAGTAGTTTACGTTCTTTGTGTTGATTGGCAAACTCGATGAGAACACCTTGATTCGATTGGTAGATTATGTTCCACGATCTATTAACCTCATTTCTTTAGCCTTGATTACCGTTTCTCAATAATAATTCAGCGATTTACTTCTAATATCAGGCGGAAAATATCATCCTGCACATTACGTCGTACATTTTAGATCTGAAGTGTAAACTATAAAAAGAAATTAAAAAATTAAAATTTCCATATTACAGCGATTTTATGATGGAAGTATGATAAGGAATGCTCGGGAATACTTCATAAGATTTAAACAATGAGCAATTAAAATGAATAAGTTGATTGCATGAACTGAGATTTTATGTAATAATTTACAAAATATGTTATACTCACACTGCACCACCTCTAAGGTCAGGGATGGCTCCAACGGACAAAACAATATTGCCAACCGCATAAACAAGTGACACATAGAATATTGTTCTGCAAAAAGAGGAGAGTAAATGGTATCAAAAAATGAAGATGGTCATCAACTCTTGGGTACATCTGCCCGTTTCTGAAAGGCCCAATTCCAACAGAGGGCCTCTATTCTAGTTACATTACTTTAGAATTGAACAATCAACCCACGCTACTTTTGTTTGAAATCCAAATTATCCAAAAAATATCACAATGCAAATGTAATGGTTTTCTATACTTAAGTTGGTGAAAGTAATTGCGTATTAGCATTTGGGTTTTAGGAGGCCTACAATTAAACTACAACATAGTATTTCGCTCAGGTGTCCTTGTTACTTTTAAGATGCCCCTGTACTAAATTAAAAACTATGTTGTGACATTATTTTCTGAATTTCTGAATCATGGTGAATTTTACTTTTACAAAGAGAGAATGAATTTTATTTTTACAATCATGTCATATTGGTTATCTTTGTTGTTATAAAAACTGAAATAATTAGCCCTTGGTATTTCTATTAAGCTCAAAATAACTAATGGCAGAAGGAGTTATTATTACGCATGAGAAGCTCAAAAAGAAAAGGAACTATTCAGAGATGTCACGACGTAAAGTTTTTCATGTTTCTAAGGAAAATGATTCGGAGCACATTATCCCCCAAAATTCAAGTCTAGTATGTTATTCTAACTCCCCGTTCCCTACAAGCCATCAGTCTCGGCTTTGAAGGCGGACAACGTTCAACCTAGTGCCGGTCCTGGGATCATGAAACAGGGAGGATATCTGGTACCCAATATAGGGCAAGATACATGACCAAAGCAAACATTTTTAACATTTTGGAAAAAAATTTGAAGAACTTTTTCTCGGAAAGCTCTGGACATACGGGTACGGATGTATGTTTGGGTTTTAATCTTAGAATCTACTTAAATAAAATAACTTCCCTGTGGAAAGTAGGCTTTGGGAGATGTTGAGCAATAATAGAAAAAATGCAAAATCGTTGTTTTTTAGGAATTGCGTAGCTTGAACAGGACCATCGAAGCTGTAAACTCGATTTCTTTTTATTGGCAGAGGTCCTAACGGCATTGAAAAAATTGGAATCACATGATCTATTGTAAGATCGAACGTATAAATTTACTGGACTATTAGTTTAAAATTTCTTTCTGTCTTAGATTCCATCCTACGTGCTGAAGCATTTGTGTAACAGTTGCACCTTCCTTTACAACAGCCGTCGGCAGGGTCCCATACCCTGCATGCATACTCAAGACGGGTTCTGACGTTCCCAAAGCAGCATCGCTCACGGACTTCTTAGCCTTTCAAGTACATACAATATAGGATATCTTAGGACTCAAGGATGATCTCGTTGATCATTTCATCGATTTTTAATAAATAATTTTAAAAAGCACATTACCCCCTGAGCTAAGCTTATAAAGCTTCTTTCTTCTAAAGATTCCCGTCTTGCATTCTGAAGCATTTGGGTAACACTCTCTGATTTATCGTAGCACTTCTCGACAAAGCGTGTTGCCTTTCCTAATTCACTTACTTCCAGCAACGTTAGATACACTAAATGCCTACTCAGGGTGAGGCGTAATTAACGCTAACAAGTAGCAACATTTTCCGCAGACTTTTTCTTCGATCCGACCGGTTCTTTCTTGAAAAATCCGTGTTTCTTAAGTGCCCGTTTATATATGTTTCGTATGTGTTATGATAAACTCCTCGTGAGAGTTACTATAAAATTTATCACCAAGATTACTATTATCAAGTCTCCTCCTCGAAGGCCATATGAATATTCAACGGCCAATGATTTTCTCTCGAAGAAGTTAGTAATAATCTGTGCATTCTTCTTCTGTAAATTACCGTGTCACCCAGAAATACCCTAAAATTTCTGACAACCTCATTGCTAAAGTCCTTAATGTACATAATGTACCGTTACAATGGCTATGATCCGACTGCGATGCCTCGTTCGAAGTCTTTCTTCGTGTTAGAGCAAACGCTATCCACTCCAACCCTCTGCTCTCTGTCATAGAAAAAGTTCTTTATCCAGTTTATTACTTCTCCATTAGTTCCACATTTGAAACATTTGATTTCTTAAATACTAATTTATTATGAGGGTCCTTATCAAAATATTTCCGAAACACGGCAACAATTAGCCCCTTTTCCGGCAGAATTCAAAAGATCGTGAATAAATAGTGGCAGTTGAGACTCGCATGATTGCGTCTTACGAAGACCGCGTTGGTTCCAGTTTATGAAAATGAAGACGTTCGAGGGAATCAGAGATCTTGTGTTTCATTACTTTATGAATGATTTTAATGAAATAGGCTACAATAAACAAATAATAACTAATAAAATTTTGACAATTGTTCTCCTATTTTCTTTACTTGTAAATTTAATCACAAACATAGATGGAAAATAATTTGATCATACCTGAATCTTCCCAGAAAGGTATCTGCCAACATAGCTCCAAAAATTGGAGTAAAATAGCATAAGAGGACGAATGTATGGTATATAACAGTGGCATCCGTCTTCGAATAGCCCAACATAGTGCTGGCGTAAATGGACAATATGGCTNAAGAAAAAGATGTTTATCGAGACAAAGGTTACATAGCTGCAAAGTATATGCTTGTGTGTGCTCGAAATATATTCATAAATAATAAATAACATTCTCTGCGTTCAGTATAATACCCGAAACGCAAAACATATTTCTATTGTGTGAAGGATATTATTCGAAAAGGTAAATTTGTTTCCTAAATATAGTGGATTTCCTTATCCTTACAGTTTGCTAAATAAATCAAAATTAACGACAGTAAATATAAAAAGCAACAGGTAATTACACACACCAAAATTTCATTCAATTTCTTTATACATGTCACCGAAGAAAATCACTCTGAAAAGATATCAATGTTTATCTTCTTCTGGATTTTAGGAGAGATAATGAAGTCATTTTTTTCGTGCACGTCCTTTACTATTTAATTAAACAAGGGCGAAAGTTTTTGATACTCATTCTCCCCTAAGAGATAGCTTTGCTTTTGTGACAAGGACGCAATCCTTTATAAAGTAGGTTGATTTCTAACATCGTTTTAATACAGACAAACTAACGGGACGGGGCAAATGGCCTTGCTCCAAAAGAGGAAGCTAATAAAATTTATATAATAGAGATAATCGATATGGAAGTTTCCATTCCCATTCCTTTTTAAATACATTCAGCTCAAAATACAAATGAAATAGGCAAAAAATACCTTCGAGAATTACGGGTACTCCTTGGCCCAGAATTTGGCCCAACGATAGATAAGCACTGATTAGAGGGACTTGACATTCGTAAAAATTGTGTAAGTTGGTCATGATAGATAGTATTCTTGCATAATGAAATCATATGGTATTCGAATCTCTTCTAGGAATAAATTCAATCCCGATAGCAATAAAATTACGTTACACATGGAAAATTCCGTACATTCGTGGTATTACTTAAAAAATCACGGAAGAAAACCTTTTATGTTACTCTTGCATGTATTCGAATGGAAAAAATTTTATTGTTAGTACATATTAAAAAGTATCCTCGAGATAAAATTTACTGTATTATATCACTGTAAATCAATTGTGAAAAAGTATTGACTACCTAGAAAATGGGTCTTCAGAATGTTTTCTGTTTGCTACCCCGAATAATACATTTTTCACACTAACCGCCTATTAATAACACGGAAAGATGCGCAGGTATTTATGTGGTTCTTTACAGACAAAAGAGAAAAGGTAGTTTCAGGAAAGCAGAGTATAACATTAACTTCATTGGATATTCACTCTCACGGGTTGAATATTTAGTGCTCGAGGACCTTGTAAGGCTTTTGAAATTCGATACATATCTTGATTTAAGTTTTGAAACAAATATACATAAATTCATGTAAAATAAAAACTATAACTGCTTAACATAAAAATTGTGATTTTATATAATGACATAAATGCCCCCGTCAAGCATGACGGGACTTAATTTAGTTTAAAAATATATCTTTATTAACATTTCGTTAGTTATTATTTACTTTCTCAATCTAGTTATATTCATTTGAAGGTAATAATCAATCTCAAGTCTTAAGACTGAAAATTAATGATTAGTCCAGAGTTGTTTACTTTTACTGTACGAACAGAGGAGTAGCATCTATTATAATTATCGTCTAGAAAGGTATTATGTTACTTTTCATGAGAACCTTACAGCACGGAATGTGCACTTATCTAGTTAGTTAATCGAATTAGTAATTCGTGTAATTAGTCCAGTGGAAACAGATTTTAGTGATTTTCTAAAGACTAAAATGAGGAGAAGCAGCACCTACTTCTAATTCCATAGTAGGTGAATCTTTCACAAAATTCATTCCCAATGATGAAGAATACATGCTTTGGGTACTTCACTTTCTGGAAAGGAAATAATTATCATTAGTATTGCTCTTTTTGGCGATTTGATGACTTCTATGCTTAGTATTTCGTAATTTTATTTAACTATCTTCTAGTTTAGTCTAGTGCTAGTCATTTTCATTTTTTAAAACTTACCCATCAATTCAAATATATCATCGTCAATAGCACTCTATTCTTGCAAATATCCCCTTAATGCACCAACATTAAAAAATTGCCGTTAAACTAAATCAATTCGAAATTTTGAATTACGGAATAGTAATAAGTATAAAACGAAATAATTTTCGTGCTCCTGAGAGAGGCGTCTAAAACGTATGAGCAGAACTGAGCAGTGCATCAAAGTTCCATTTATTAAATTACGTCATTATTATCGTTACATACTTTGGCATCTGAGCTAACCATTTGTCATAGAATCATACTTTTATGAATTATTATAATTTTCATGCTAAGGGTGATCATACTTTAACTGTAGATTCAATGCTGAGAGCAAAGGCATAAGTTAGGTTTATGGGCGCTCCATATAATTGCTTTCCAAAAGATTTTTGATGCCGTGGAATCGGAGCAAAGTGTAAGAAGTTACTTGGAAAATTATTATTTATGTGGAATGTTCAAACTTATCAATCACTTCAATTTGCTTCTAATTCAGTGTAAAGGTTAGGAATCGTCTTGACTTTGAGGGAAAGTTAATAATTTTACCCAACACTAAGAAGTTCAAATACTCACCTTCTGTTGGGTTTCTACATCTTTCTGCTCCCCAATTGTTTCAATTGCTGTAATAAAAAGGAATATGAATTAATAACGGCTTCCAGCTTTTGCAATAATGTATAACAACAAAATATCTCCGCACTCCTGAATTACCCTGAATATATACTCATACACTTCTAATTCTATTTTATATGGGGTTTTATTGCACGAATTCACTTAAAACTGTCTTGAACGTATTACAAGAACATTCTAGATGCGGCTTTCGCCACAAATTGGAGGATGTATTTAAAAGTTGGCAGCAAGAATAACAATGCACCAAATGTGCATTGTTATTCTTGCTGCCGATGTAAAATTCAACGCTATTAAAGCATGGAGTAGTTTTCATATTATGGAATTCTTTTTTGTGCTGCAAGATCGTTGTCTGAGTTAAAAATATCAACTTTGAACGCATATTACAAACCAATTTGGCTAGAATGAATTCCAAATTACGATAACTTGTCATCAAATATGGTTGAATATTCCAAATTCAATACTATAGTGGATGAGGTTTTGCCAATTTAGCATTTGGATGGGTGTCGATTAACAATACCGTAAGTGAAGCTGATGGAAAACAGACTATTCATGAGGTCGTTGATTCTGAAGAAAGCATTAACATTTACGAACCTGTCCTATACATTGCAAGTTTGGTTCAGGAACTGGCTAATAAACTGGAAAATTATTTTCTATCAAATGGTCTCAATGGCGATCGGGCTGCATGAGATCTCAAGTTCTGTATGGCCCGCTACCAAGATATATACTAGATAATAGTTTAGGCAACCATTTATAACCAGTTTCATTGCCAAATAAAATAAAACTCCAATGAAGCAGTTAATCCATAAAACCGTCGTTCATAATATTCCAATCTTCGATATTTCGATTCGAACAGCATTAACGATGGTTAATGCTGTTCAAGATACCATTGACAGTGATCCCACCATAGACTACTTGTAGAGATGATGTGCGAAATATTTTAAGCTATCAAATGGAATTCACACCGTCTCATGCGACTACTTAATAAAATAAATTCCAACTTATGCCATGCTTTTTATTTTGAATTTGCGAAGTTTTTTGCTCTTTTTTGAAAAATATAAAAAAATTATGTCGAATTCATATGTAAAAGTGAATGATTTTTGTTTTAATGATAAAGTACTTATGAAAAATATTCTTTTATTTTATATCTAGAATACTTAGCCTTTTTACAGCAGTTTACAAGGAGCTGGAACTCATACCCTATTTTCCGTAAGCCTTGTGTCCTTTGTTACGTAATATTTTACTTGGAATCCCATTCAAAATAAAACTCTATCGTGTGAAAAAACGGTTAGGTATATTTTTTATACATGCAGACACATGTACATGTGCATCATCATCATTTGCCATTTTCAATCCATTGTCGGATGTATAAGTCCGATGGGTGTCCTATAAGGCATCTCTGACTCTTCAAGTATTCTCCATTTTTTTTTCTTTTATGAGCTTCTTGTCGCAAGGTCAACCCTAATTACGTACTTGTTGATTTATCTGTTTTTCCTTACCTTCGATCTTCACCTTGATCTCTTCCTAACTCTCGGTCTCTAGTTGCGAACTGGTGATCTTTAATGGTTGTCGCCTATTCTTTTCACTTAACCTGCCCACATCCACTGCAGTAAGCTTACTTCATCTAATACGTCATTTACTCATGTTATCATACCATCCTCAGGTCTTGCCTATTCTGTCTTTTATTGTGAATTCACGTTTAACAAGTAAATTTCAATACCATAAGTTAAGACTGGTGAAATACATCGGGTGTAGATTTGCCTCTTCAAGACCACAGACAATTGGACATTAATCTTGATGATCGCGTAACGATAAAACTGAAGTAGGCGTGTTGTATGGAATGCTACACAATATTGATAAGTTATCAAGTCTGTGAGGAATGTTACTTTGCTGTAGTTAGACCCAATATGTGGAAAGTCCTCTCTGATTGTCAGCAGGGAAGTTCTCAGGAAACCGACGGTCGCTGTGTAGACAGTCAAAGGTGAAGGAAACAGTCCACAACGGTGGAAATGGCTACTGAGTCGGCGGAAAAAATGTCGTTTTCCCGAGAACTTACTCGACTGACTTTCATGTGAATTTGGTTTAATGCTTTTTGTAGATGGGTGCGCATAATGCTTCCATTTTCGCATCTTCTGTTTCCTTTGATTTTGCTACAGCTCTGATTAACTTCGTCCTCCTGTTTATGACTTTTATAAATTTGAAGTTCAATGATTTTTACTTTTCCAACGTGTAACCCTATTCGTAACATATTATACAGTCCATCCCTCTTCAACACATAACTTTGGATCTTTAGTTTATTGGGTTTTAGGGATTTTTAAAAAGTAGGTTTCCAGCCTTGTTTATCAGCTTGTGATTTTAAGCATCAAACGACATTATTATTTTGTATTTTTGTCGTCAATGGCTTGTTTCTCATAGGGCTTTCAAAAGAAGGTTATTGATAGTTGCGAAATAGTCTGATCAGAATAATACAATTGCGTACTTATGATTTCGACGAATGCTTCGTGAAGCGTGTTAGGTGAAAATCTTCATTTCTGGAGATTGTTTTTGTCTAAAACCAAAAGTAATTGTCGAAACAAACATTCATAATATGATTATTGTTAACACATGCTGAGGAGGGAGACTAACAGCTCAATGGATAAAAGCTACGAAAAGTCATAGTTTGCTTTCATTTGAGGGGACAATGCGGAGATAATTTTGCACAAGAGACATGCGAGAATCACTCTCATAAGTCTCTCCTGTAAAATATGAATGCATGACGTGCATGCCGTCAAAGTTGTCAGTTAAGCGGTTTGTAAACTTGAATGAGTTTCGCTTAATTTTAAATTTCTATTATCTTATTTTAAGATTTAATGCGGTAGTTACACCAGTCATTCCGAGAGTTAAATCCCACACATTCAAACAACCAAAATAACAGAGGATTTACCATTGATGAGATCGCATTTGTCTCTTGAAATTTCCAAAATGATTAAAGATACGGAATCTTTCATCAGTACCAGGAAAAATCTCTTTTGTACTAAGGTCAGTAGTAGAACGTTTGATAAACGTTATCTACCAGTAAACAAAAGCTTCCTTTCTATCGACTGGAGATAGTTCTGATAAAACGATATTGCGTCGAATCCGTCACATGAAGTGTATCTCGCTGATATTGACAAAATCTAATTTACTTATACTCTATTAAGTTCATGGAATTATGAAATTGATTTTCAACAAGTTACATAGATTCCCAAGGAGAAACGGATATGAAAAAACTCTTGACGGAACCGGGAATCGAACCCTGGGTCTCCCAATCGCAGGTTGGTTGCTCTATCCATTAAGCTATCCCACGAGAACACAACTGGGAGACCCGGGTTCGAGTCCCGGTTCCGTCAGGTTTTTTCATGTCCGTTTCTCCTTGGGAATTTTCCCAGGTGCACGCTTTATCGTGCCAAGTGCCTAAAACCTTTTTCCTTGTGAAGTTACATAGAATTTGAAGGACGGATTTCGAAGGCTTTTAAATGCTGCTTTGGCTGAAGAAGGGGGTTCAATTTATCTCGCATGTCCGCAGATATTTTAAAATGGCCACGAAAAAATCTTTAGGATCGACTGATTTCTTGCAACACCAAATCAACTATAATTCCAAATACCAAAAGTGGAGAGGTATCATTGTCTTTGGAGCCTCAAGTGATTACACATTGATTTGTGTTCTTTTCACGAAAATTTTCGAGAAAATTTCCTTCCATTACTGATAAAATTACAGTTTCCCTCTGGAGATAAAATGGCAGAGTGAAATAAATAGCTTTCTTTTGCATTTTAGGATTAAAATTGGATTAACTTTGTGATCGAGCTTCATTGCGAAATTATCTTTTTAACGATTCTTTACGAGAATTGCAAATTTGATTCACAATCAGTATAAAAATGCAAATTGCGCACTATCTTTTTAATGGCATAACTTTGAGTAATCACTAGAAATAGAGATCTACAGAATTAGCAACTTAAAAGCTATTAATAAGGTGATATATTTATATTACTAAGGTGATATATATTAATATTATTATATTAATACAATGATTGAGTATGAAATTTAGTGCATCATCTATTCTTTGGGTTTACTTTATCAAGAGTTTTTAAGTCCGCTGTTAAACGGGGTAATACAGAAAAGCATAATAGAATTATTGCCCCACAGTTATAGAAACATGTTCCAAAAGGTACATTATTCTAACACTTTAATAGATGAGGAGGGAGGATGAGAGATAAACTTAGAGAGTATAATCAACGTCAAAGCTTTAAAGAACGATTTAATTTATTTAAGTCATAAGTACTTAATAAATAAATATAACTGACTGAGTAAATATAATCGACTATTTAACTGTGTGTAATTCGCCAATACCTCTAGGGTTATTGTTCGTAGAGCTTCTCAAATTTTCTTACTAATAAATGTCGACCCTTAAGATTATGGGTACTTTATTCTCGAATTCCTACTTAGTTCGAGACGAGGTCATTAGGAAGGTCCCCAATAAAAATTCACGAAGCTTCGATGATCATCGCCTGCTTCATAAAGCTTAATTCTCCTAAAAATTCATATTGTAAATAATGATTGTAAGAGTTCGAATCAGCAATATAAAAACATTAGTATACAATAGCGGAACATAAAAATGTGAAATATTCTAATTATTTACCGTTGTCTAGCAATCTTTACATCTAGTAATGACACAGTGATAAAACACGTCAATGTTGCATAAAAAGATTTCATTTTCCAGCCCTGATAAAATTTAAGAGATACGACTTCAGTCGCACGTGCAAGCTAATGATTAAGCGTACCGTTTTTATAAAAAAACGGATGCAGGGAATGACCAAATAAACACCACTATCACCAAATGTGTACCACGACAACTATGAGGAAGAAAGCCGAGCTCTCCCCCTCCATCCTCAAACGTTGCATTTGAAGTTGTTATGTTTGAATAGTAAATATTTAATGTAGTACCGGATATTACTAGTTAAGATCTCCTGTCGGCTGCGTTAACAAAAACTTTATCATTTAGACAAGCTACGTCACGAGACAAGAAATTAGATAACGGTCAATTTTATGAAATCCTTGCAAGAAAAAGATGTTTATCGAGACAAAGGTTACATAGCTGCAAAGTATATGCTTGTGTGTGCTCGAAATATATTCATAAATAATAAATAACATTCTCTGCGTTCAGTATAATACCCGAAACGCAAAACATATTTCTATTGTGTGAAGGATATTATTCGAAAAGGTAAATTTGTTTCCTAAATATAGTGGATTTCCTTATCCTTACAGTTTGCTAAATAAATCAAAATTAACGACAGTAAATATAAAAAGCAACAGGTAATTACACACACCAAAATTTCATTCAATTTCTTTATACATGTCACCGAAGAAAATCACTCTGAAAAGATATCAATGTTTATCTTCTTCTGGATTTTAGGAGAGATAATGAAGTCATTTTTTTCGTGCACGTCCTTTACTATTTAATTAAACAAGGGCGAAAGTTTTTGATACTCATTCTCCCCTAAGAGATAGCTTTGCTTTTGTGACAAGGACGCAATCCTTTATAAAGTAGGTTGATTTCTAACATCGTTTTAATACAGACAAACTAACGGGACGGGGCAAATGGCCTTGCTCCAAAAGAGGAAGCTAATAAAATTTATATAATAGAGATAATCGATATGGAAGTTTCCATTCCCATTCCTTTTTAAATACATTCAGCTCAAAATACAAATGAAATAGGCAAAAAATACCTTCGAGAATTACGGGTACTCCTTGGCCCAGAATTTGGCCCAACGATAGATAAGCACTGATTAGAGGGACTTGACATTCGTAAAAATTGTGTAAGTTGGTCATGATAGATAGTATTCTTGCATAATGAAATCATATGGTATTCGAATCTCTTCTAGGAATAAATTCAATCCCGATAGCAATAAAATTACGTTACACATGGAAAATTCCGTACATTCGTGGTATTACTTAAAAAATCACGGAAGAAAACCTTTTATGTTACTCTTGCATGTATTCGAATGGAAAAAATTTTATTGTTAGTACATATTAAAAAGTATCCTCGAGATAAAATTTACTGTATTATATCACTGTAAATCAATTGTGAAAAAGTATTGACTACCTAGAAAATGGGTCTTCAGAATGTTTTCTGTTTGCTACCCCGAATAGTACATTTTTCACACTAACCGCCTATTAATAACACGGAAAGATGCGCAGGTATTTATGTGGTTCTTTACAGACAAAAGAGAAAAGGTAGTTTCAGGAAAGCAGAGTATAACATTAACTTCATTGGATATTCACTCTCACGGGTTGAATATTTAGTGCTCGAGGACCTTGTAAGGCTTTTGAAATTCGATACATATCTTGATTTAAGTTTTGAAACAAATATACATAAATTCATGTAAAATAAAAACTATAACTGCTTAACAAAAAAATTGTGATTTTATATAATAACATAAATGCCCCCGTCAAGCATGACGGGACTTAATTTAGCTTAAAAATATATCTATTATCGTATATATCTGGTCCTCCTAAGCACAAAACAATTCTGCCGTAAGATCATAATAACTCAATATATTTCTTACCATATAAAAAATTTATAATACTTTTTCCTACTGTTTTCAAGTCATGAAAGCCTACTTTATGTAAATTTCTTATAAAAAT
>KZ308463.1:637514-662056 GCA_000376725.2 Ladona fulva | reverse complement strand
TTTCTAATGGAAGAGTATACTAACTGATTTTCCCCGTGCATTAATATGGGATATCTCAACAAGTCGATGTACAACAATTGCCTTGGTCGTCAAAGGGATGGTTTGTTTAGTTCCAAATATTTTCACGAAATCTACGTCTATTTTATCAAAATTCTCACAATTCGAATTAATATGAATGATTCACGATTAAAATAAGATGTTATACTTATTTTCCTTTCTCGTGACATTTGTCTCAATTTTGTAGGACCATTGTTTCTAATTTAATTTTATTAAAGAAACGACCTCTGCAAGTATTGAAACGTAATTTGCGTACATCTCTTATG
This sequence comes from Ladona fulva, assembly GCA_000376725.2. Taxonomy (NCBI): domain Eukaryota; kingdom Metazoa; phylum Arthropoda; class Insecta; order Odonata; family Libellulidae; genus Ladona; species Ladona fulva. The sequence goes on along the minus strand of KZ308463.1, from coordinate 661,733 downwards.
GAAACATATTTTGTGCTCCTGGGTTCGAACCCAGGCCTTTACAGAGATGGAAATAGTTTTCCTGGGGGTTTCAGCATCGTAGAAACACAATGCAGTTTGTATGAGACCTGTAAGTCAAAACGTTTCTGAGATAAATAGGGGGACGGACAGACGGACGTCGGACAGACATTTGCTTTATATATATATGATTGCAATCTTATAATTGTCATCTATTTTTTATTGAACATATTATTAGATTAAAAAATAGGGCCTCGAAAGGTTTCACTATGAGCATATGCAATTACCGTGTTATTTTTCAACATATTTCTATGAATCACAGACTATCACGAGTATCTTTCTTATGTTTTCAAGAAACTTTTCAACTTTTCCATCGTTGTAATACCTTGTAAATTGTTTTCCAATCAAGAAAAAATTTGTTTCCGTCAGAAGAAATTAGAATCACTATTATAATTAATCTTATAATTAATATTATAATTAGGTAGTTCTTTCATAGCTTCGATTTTACATTCCTCTGAGTCACGCTTCAACGTAGAATTGTCTTTGAGATAGTAAGCTATTTCTAATCAACTTTTTGGTCCGAAATACATAGTCATGGATGTGAAAATTCAACAGAGATGCGGGAAAAATTCAAAACAAAGACCTCAAAGTGACAAAAAATAGTTACTATTTTAACTTATCTCAATGCACCATTCATAAATATTGAGCCATATAATTAAGGGATCTAAAAACATCATTGCTATTGCAACCTAAATATCATCATCATTGAACTTCTTCCATAAATATTTATTATTTATATATCCGACTCTTTTTATCAGTTAGACGCTACAAATCAATCACTACATGGAAACAGGCATTGTGGCAGGATGATTGTATAAAACGTATCGGTAGTAATCTTAGCTCGTCCATCACCGCAAGAGATAATCTCAAACAGGCATATATTGCTCTAAAAGTGGCGATAGTCATTTAACGCAATGTTTAGCGCCTGAAAAGTTATCGAGTAGCAGGGTTCGGTAGGCCTAATTATGGGAATAAGGTTTTCAGATTTTGAAGGCTATAATAACGATCTTTCGATTCATAATATAGTTTCACATCGAATTATTACCACATTCATAGACGCAGAATTTCCAGAAAAAATTAGATTTAGTGACCATTATTCACTTTTTTCGTGTTAAAATATACCCTCCATATCAATATATATGTAAATTTGCTCAGGTGCATTATAGATGCGTATTATGGCAAGTCTACTTTATAATTAACAATTCATGTAATGGGATGTAGACGCATTTCATCAACCGCTCTTATTCCGGCACAGTTCCTTTCGATTTTTCAAACTTAGCTCTTAGGATTTCAGCTGAAGGTGATAGTGCTTATCGCCAACAAATCTCCTTCGGTGTGCAAAATAATATTTTTATTTTCTTTTTCATCACTTTTCATTCCTGGAGATATCAGGAATGAATTTAATGGAATGAGGATACATTTCAAAAGCATCATTATTCCTAAGATAAAAGATTAGAATTTCGTCAAATTTAGATTTCTTATCATCGCGTTGAAACTTTTAATTTTTATTTCATTCATTCATTATTATTCTTTCATGATTAAGCATTGAAATTCTCTATAATAATCATCTCCAAAAGGTAAGATCGAATTTAAACTATTTCAAGGACTGGGAAAGTATTGAGGAAGCAGGCACATCTTGAGAGATCTGAAATAAACTGTATTTCAGTATCTGGCGAAGTGTTGTGGAAATTCACCGCAGGAAAAGTAAACAAAGATTGATATTTTTTCCACAAATTTATTTTCTTCCTAAAAAACCAGCAAGGCGATCAGTTTCGGCGAAAGCCATCATCAGGTATGCCGATCCTGATGAGGGCGAACCACCCAAACAGGTCGTCTTGCTGTTTTTAGGAATAAAACGAATTTTCGGAAAAAGCGCTTATCTTAATTTTATTTTCCAATTTGAAATGCGTTAAATATTATGCGAGCAGAAAGTCATGAATTTTCGCCCAAATGAAGGTATGAATTTTCGCCCAAATGAAGGTTTTAATGTTAGTTTAAATGATAGTTTTTAATGGCGTTTGTTGACGAAGGAGGCATATTGGCTTACGTAGATTCGTCAATTTTTAAATAATTTCTTAATTACGTAACGAACAGCGAATTCAACTACATTTCCTTCATCAGTCCGATAAACGGCAATAGAATGTTTTGTGTTGCTACAAAATTAGAAATCATTACAGCATGATTGCGACGTTCAGTTTATGGTGGTTATTGCAGAAAATCTTTGGATAAATTTCGAGAGGTGATCTGCTTAGTAATAGTAGTACTGAGGAAGATTTTCAAACGGATGAAAACTGGTACTGGGAAACAATTACAAATTTGGTCGCAATATAGTCCCATTTAACCCATTAGACTACCAGGATCATATTTTTCATAAAAAGTACATATATATAGCATAGCCTATATGAAGATAAGTTTTACTTTTTTCTTGTAAACATTTTACATGAGTATATTAGATCTAAAATTAATGAAGAAAGAAAACCCTCATGAATAAAGCTACACAAACTTAGGGTTCAACTACGGTAGACGAATATTTCATTTAAGTTTAATTACAATAAAGCAAAAATTGACTCGGAGGCTAAAGATCTCGATTTTTCTTTAAAATCAGTTCTCCTAATTCATTCAATTTTTCTTAAGAAAAATACGAATTTCTTTGGGAGAAAATGACATTTTTGATATTTGAAAGATAAACACCGAATCGGCGGACATCTTGTGAGTCTTATACATTTCTTGAACTACTTCATCTTCCTATCTCATTATAACATCTTCTAAGCCTTTTTGTTTCTTTATTACACATTGAAAACAAATAGAATTTTAGCTATCTTTATCGTCCTACGAATAGCAGTACTCACTCCCATTGGAAAATGCCTCCTTTTCCTTTGAACCTCCAATAGGATCTGCCAAATCTCGATCGTTTACCATCTCGCCGACTGAGTTGCAGTTTTAGAGGCTGATGGTGAAGAAAACCAGTTGAAGAGGGAGCAGAGATAATGAAAGGAGCACCTTCCTGGCTCTAAGTTGGGTGCTCAATGATGTCCACGGCGTCCTGCTCTCGGTTTATCGAATTGTGATCTTAGGAAGATAATGTTCGAATCTATCGTTCAATCATCGGTTGCGATGATAGCGAATAGGAGGGGGGAAATTTGTTGCGAGAATGGGAAAAAAACCGAGCGGAACGAAACATTTTGAGGAAAGAATCGCTCATAAATTAACTGTTCATCTCATAACCCCAGAAAAGATACATCGAATTTCAATGAGTTTACGCCATTCGTTCCTTGTTTACTTTTTGTAGCTGTCATTAGTTACTGGCCTCCATTATTCTGACGTATTGTGAGTGATACCAGCATTTTTTTCTACGAGGAAAGATGACAAGGAACTTCTGAATTGAAAAGGCATTCACGGAAACTGGGTTTTCCTCAAAACTACCGAATGTATTTGCTAATCCAGATAGCTTGGTAAACGATTAGCGATATAGCTACCAAAATTCTTATCTTCGTAGGAGCTTACGTACATTCCGTGGAAAGTCTGGAATTCGTTCAATCACTAAATCATTCATTATATTAAAAAATAAGAATTGACGAAACCTAAACTACATTTACTCAAGTGCGGGTTTTGAAATTCGAGTTATACGACACTCATTTCAAAAGCGAACAATGTCGTCATTAAGAGAAAATTTGTCATGTATAAACCATGCTTCAGATTCCCATAATTCAGAAAAACTGTAACAGTATTGCTTTTACAGGCCGACGAACAAAATTCGCAACCAGAGTGGGTGGGAAAGATGGAGGAAACGCTCTTGAAAGAATAGGGTATCAGGAAATATATTGACTGTAAAACTGCCGCTCGGAATCCATTATTACTTCGACGTGAGACACGTTAAGGAGTGCTATTATCCATCATTTTATTGTTATACGCTTCTTTATATGCCGTTTTAAAAAGTTCAGAGAAAAGTACTGACGGGGATAGTTCAGGAATCGATTAGTGAGGATGTAAATTTCAGATTAAAATTTTCATCATATTTGACTACTAAATGCGTTCAACAAATAGCTAATCACTATATAAATACCTCATAAAATTGCCATACAGTTAATGCATAGCAATATAATCAGTCGTAAATTTCTTTATTATGATCTTCGTAAGAGATAAACTAACTGACTACTTAATTATTTTCCCATGTAATAGTGATTAATGCTAACAAGTAGTGTTGCATTAAATGTAAGCGGCGAATGATTGGATGGGTTTTCGTGCATATCTCAGAATAGGAGGGTTAGATAGTCAAGTTTTCATTCCATCATCAAAAGACCATTTTCCCGTTCCCCTATTTGAAAATTTCGGTCCAATTTAACAATTTTCACGTTAATTTGAGGGTCGCTAACCTGAGCTCATGACAAGAAGCTTCGAAAAGAACCGTAGCAACACGTACCATATTTCGGTCGTGTTACTTAGATTTTCTTATTTAACCTAATGTTTAAGGGGAGTAGGTCTTGCTGTTGCTCGTTACAAATTTTACTCTTCTTCTTCACTCTATGGCTACAATCCTTAATTTGGTACTGTAACATCTCGTAAATAAATAAATACCCCTTAAATAAATAAAATAAATATTTACCCCTTCTCTATGTTGTTCCTGCATCCACCATACGATAGCAAATATTTTTATTAGTAGTTCTCGAAGAAAATGAATTAAGCCGTCATAATGCAGCCATTATACCAATCCTAATTTGCGATTACACCGTCATCTCAGTAATATATAATTTGCTTTCTTTATAGAGCTAAAGCTGCCTTGGATGACCTCTCTTTAATTCATTGACGAAGAATTTTGAAGCGAGAGATTGACACCTCTTCCATGTTATGCATTTCAATTTAATATTTGCTATCTACGTGAGCCTTGGAATGCCTTTATGAAAAATTGACAAATCCAAACGTGGAATAATCTTTGAATTTCATATTCCGAAGGCCAGCGAATTTTTTTCCTATTTTTCAAAGGAACGACGCATGTTGCTTGGACAAGGTTACACCGAAATCTTTTTCCCTGTCATCGCTCAGCGATAAATTTGTATTAAAATGCCACCTTTTATGTCTGCTTTTGCTGTTTTGGAAATGATAACTTGCATGATCGATGAAAGCGGTTGCGACATTCATCGCTGAGAGCTTTGTAATCAGCACAGGTGAGATTGATAGAGGCCTCCACATATCTTTTATACGCAACGAATATTTTATCCTTCTCCAGGATTTAGGATACTAAGGTCAAGGCTTCTTTTACCTGAAGATTACTTAATCGCAATTTTGTAACTACAAACTTTTTCACACTTATTGAAGGAAATCGCTAGATGAGCTTTAACTGTCGACAATTAGTTTTTCTTCGTAATCCACTTCATGTTGTATTTATTGCACAAACACAATAAAGGTAAAATTCCGATTTAGAAACAATCTTGATCAGTTTAAATAAATTTACTCCACCTTGACGGCAAATAATTGGCACATGAAAATAATTCAAGATCCCCATTACCCACACGTTCTCAAAGCAACCACGAGGCGATTACTTGTCCATTTTGCGCGCTTTTGAGTTCCGATTGTCTTGAGAAGTCTGAAAGACGTAATCAGCGTTTCAGAGGAAGTTACTAACGTAGTAGAACGAAGGTTCTAGTTCCGGTCCTCGAAATGGCAGTTTTGTCAACTTTTGAGAGAATCTGCTACGTTTATCTGTCTATGTAATAAGAGTGATGAAGGCATCACATGGAAAAGTCCAGAGTGAAATATATGAAGGTGAAGTTTCTTCGTAATATAAAATCTAGCCACCCCAAATCGAACCACGAGATTTGGTGCACCAGTCTCATCAAAAATGCTTCACCGTAGATAATGGTCTAGTTAAAGATGTTGCAACGGGCATTGAAATGAGGCTCCATTGAAATATCAGTTGCAGGAATTGAAAAGTAATTGCGAGAGATCGACAGGAAAAAGGCGCCAGGTCCCGAAGGTATTCCCTTTTTTGTAATAAAAACTTTAGCTAATGAGCTTGCTCCTCTTCTTCTCGTCTTTTATCGGAAATCATTAGATGAGGGCACAGTCCCAGTGTCATGGAAAAGAGCAAACGTCACTCCAGTTCCTGAAAAAGGTCGTACCCTAAAGCCAGATGACTGTAGGCCAATTTCTTTCACTCCGTTCTTCGGTAAAATTTTGGAGCATATTATAGCGATCTCAATAATGCGTTTTCTTTCAAAGGAGGAAACAATTAGTCATACACAACACGGGTTCCCCAAAGGTAGGTCATGTGAGACTCAGCCTTTTTTTAAGAATGACGTAGCAGATGAAGGTGGTAGAACAGACGCAGTATTGCTAGATTTCAGGAGGGTTTTTGACAGTATCTTATGTAAAACTAATTTAAAAGTGAATTGCCTACGCGATCGACAAGAAAATGGTCGGATGGATAAAATCTTTCCTCGTAAACAGATCTCAACGAGTTGCATTGGACGGAATTTTATCCGATGAAGTATTTATCATATCAGGAGTATCAAAAGGGTTTTTAGATCGATCTTTTTTTCTAATTTACATAAATGGCCTGTTTATATCTTAATCTCCTCAGTATATCGCAATGAATCATTAACATTTTGCAAAAGGGAATTTGTTTTGGAGGATTTAGAAAGTATGATGGCAAGTCATCATTTCTTACCATGCTCCATCCCTCTCCAAACCCAAGAACTCTCGAAAATACTAAAAATTGCTTCCTTGGAAAACTACAAGAGATTAGTGGTATACTTCCGAGCATTAAAGTTGGAACGTAACCTGTTCTATTACAAGCTCGGTAAAGGAAAATTACTCTTTAGGAGCAAATTCGCGAGTCCTTTCTAAATGAGGGTGGTGTGGGTTTTTTTTCAAATCCGGTTTCCTGAAATTCCGCAGCGATTCATTCTTTCCCCTCACTCTCCTCAGTTCCAAAACATTTACCCCCACCACTTTTTTCATTCTTACCTGCAAATCACATAATACCAACAGAAATTTTAAGTGCACTGTTTGGCCGCTAGAGCAGCGACAGAACTTGCCCTCAGACTTTTGCAAGAGAATGTAAAATCATCGTAGCTTTTTACNTCAATCAATCAGTCATACGAGACATAAAGTCATACGGGAATCAATTGAATATTCCGTAAGATTTCGCGGAATAAGTTAAAGTTGTATTAAGGTGAAGGAATTTCCTGAGATACAGTTTATTTCTTATATTCTTCTGCGGTAAGTATCACTCCACGTTTTCAGGAACGAAAGTTGGCTGTATTACTTCTTCTTCCGTCAGTTTGGCGTTTTGTATTGCCACTACCTGAATATTTGTCGGATCTCTTGACAAGAATGACAGCACCCGGCTTCTGGATTGCCGCAGAGAGAGTGGCCGATTGCCGATTGACTTCGCCATCAAAGTTTCTTTCTGTTGAGGCTTCATTGTGAAGTGGTATTTATAAATAAATTCCAGCTCTCAGATAAAAAAGAGAAAGACATCGGTAGCCCTAATTGGAAACATTCTTTTAATTTACATCTACATCTACATTAGTACCCTTCAAGCCGCCTTTCGGCGTGTGGCAGGGGATTTACGTGTGTGGCAGGAATTTACAAAGTAAAAACATACAGGCGTGTGGTAGGAATTTACAAAGTCAGTCTAAGTACCGCGATCGAATTCAAATGTAATACTCAAGTAAAGAAGTCGTATTCAGCCTCTCCGTCGTGTTGGGAAAACAGATAACTGAGCGACGATCTTTTACTTTCATACCGTTGAAATTTTGACATAACTTTGGCGTTCCCGGGCTCCCGGATAGCCAAGTGGGCGACGCGTTCGACTTAAGTGAAAGCTGTCCCGGGTTCGATTCCCGGTGGGAGCCTGAGTGCGAAATGACCTCAGCTGTCGAAGCACTTTTAACAATACTTTCGTAATTTGGCGTGCCCAAAGGTTTGGCGTTTGCGGGCTTTATCCCCTACTTCTGAGAACAGAGCCAACGATAAATGAAACCAAGCAAGAAATATCGGCTGGGAACTGTTTCCTTCCCGCTTCTTATGGTTGCTAAAAACTTCATTATCGAATAAAGGATAACCGCAGCGAGCAATAATATGCTCATTCATCGAAACAAAGAAAAAAACAAGAACAAAAATGTGAATATTTAAATATTTAGACGTTTCGATTTTTATTTGGTTTTGGATGGAGACTTTCCTGTCCATGGATTTTAGGCAATTTTGCGCGTATTCCATGGTTAAGAAGCCTCCGTAGACATCCTGGCTACATCCCTGTGTCTTTGAGCGTGTTTGGGCGCTATGGCTCCACGTACCAGTGGATACGCAGATATACTCGCGTAATAAACTCGGTATTTTTTTATCCATCCAAAGGAAAATCTAAGACTCGATTTCCCTTTAATGTTTATTTATGAGTAAGCTATACACTACTACTAGAAACTACTTATAAACTAGGTTGAGGTGGTGGTTACTATCAAAGCCAAATTATTCTGGAAGTATTTGAAAACTGCCTGCTAATTCTGTTTTCGCCACACTATGTTGAAACAAAGATTCGTTTTGCTTGATTGTATCTTCCCAAATTCATGTCTAAGATTTTTAATTCAAGTGAACATCTATTCATCTGTTGATAACAACATTCTCCTTATCTTGCTACAAAAGCATTTTATCGCTTTTTAATTAAACCGTCTTTATAAGCCTGGTTTGGATGACAGATCAGATCCATCAATTTCTCTGCATCATGTTATAGAAATTCAGCATAGAATAGAAACTGTTTTCTCCTAATTCTATTGTTTAATCGAAAATTACACTGTTTTTTTATTCACTAACTCTGGTCTATCTTAAATAACGTTACAAAAGGTACTTAAGAGAAAATCATATGCTTAAGGAAAAACTGATTGAGAATCGAAGTTCTCATAACTATGTGTAACTAACATTAGGATATTCGATCAGGTTAATATACACACACACTGATATACAAATATAGCAAATTTCACATGCATCACAGCAAATCAAGGAAAATCAATTAGATAAATTAACGAACTCCCAAATTTGAACTTCCAATGCCTAGTAATATCTTAATATTATACCTAGTTAACTAATGAGCTATTAAATCTAACTCTTACAAGGTGTTTCAATGTATTTTATTATTATCTTGATAAGGAAGGAAAATATACTGCGATCTTTATCAGATGATATGATTAGCTTTATCTTAAGAAATTTTGTTGACGTCTTGTCTTTCACAACAGAAACAATGAACACGTGATTCGATCAAGAGGCAATTACTGGCGAAATAATTACTATACGAAGCTTTGTTGAAATTCAGTACTTCTTTCAGAATTTTGTACTTTGCGTCAAATCGAAGGCACTCGTTCAATATCCTTGCAACGCAACAGTAATATAAATATCCCTGGTGAAAATTATTCAGTTAGAGTTTATTCCGCAAAATAACGCTGATACATATGATGTCATCATTGATGCTAGTGTACGTGCGGAGTTATCGGGAAAACCCTTGGTTATGCAATGGAAACGATAAAGCTTGATCCGGGAACTTTTTGAACGCCCTCGTACAGGGCTGCTGTGTTTACAGTGTCATATTCCATACCCCTTAAATGTGAAGTGGAAATTATTTCCAAAAAATAGGAGAAAACTACATTTATCCTATGGAAAAAATACATACCATATTTAACATTAAAAAAATTTTTATCGTAGTTATAAGAAATTTCAAATTATTATCGTAGTGGCATAGCAGAGCTTGATGAGGCCCCTTTGCTTTGGGCTAATTTGACCGTTTGAAAGGAATTGACTGAAAAACAAAAAATAATGATGGCACTGTAACAATGTTTCAAAACTCTGAGGCATACATGGATGAGCGACTAGGCATTTATTTTGTTCTCGTTGATTCTATTCATTGATTGGTTGTTTAAATATGATATTTCACTGAAATTTTATCTGAGTAAAAAGCTACGATGATTTTACATTCTCTTGCAAAAGTCTGAGGGCAAGTTCTGTCGCTGCTCTAGCGGCCAAACAGTGCACTTAAAATTTCTGTTGGTATTATGTGATTTGCAGGTAAGAATGAAAAAAGTGGTGGGGGTAAATGTTTTGGAACTGAGGAGAGTGAGGGGAAAGAATGAATCGCTGCGGAATTTCAGGAAACCGGATTTGAAAAAAAACCCACACCACCCTCATTTAGAAAGGACTCGCGAATTTGCTCCTAAAGAGTAATTTTCCTTTACCGAGCTTGTAATAGAACAGGTTACGTTCCAACTTTAATGCTCGGAAGTATACCACTAATCTCTTGTAGTTTTCCAAGGAAGCAATTTTTAGTATTTTCGAGAGTTCTTGGGTTTGGAGAGGGATGGAGCATGGTAAGAAATGATGACTTGCCATCATACTTTCTAAATCCTCCAAAACAAATTCCCTTTTGCAAAATGTTAATGATTCATTGCGATATACTGAGGAGATTAAGATATAAACAGGCCATTTATGTAAATTAGAAAAAAAGATCGATCTAAAAACCCTTTTGATACTCCTGATATGATAAATACTTCATCGGATAAAATTCCGTCCAATGCAACTCGTTGAGATCTGTTTACGAGGAAAGATTTTATCCATCCGACCATTTTCTTGTCGATCGCGTAGGCAATTCACTTTTAAATTAGTTTTACATAAGATACTGTCAAAAACCCTCCTGAAATCTAGCAATACTGTGTCTGTTCTACCACCTTCATCTGCTACGTCATTCTTAAAAAAAGGCTGAGTCTCACATGACCTACCTTTGGGGAACCCGTGTTGTGTATGACTAATTGTTTCCTCCTTTGAAAGAAAACGCATTATTGAGATCGCTATAATATGCTCCAAAATTTTACCGAAGAACGGAGTGAAAGAAATTGGCCTACAGTCATCTGGCTTTAGGGTACGACCTTTTTCAGGAACTGGAGTGACGTTTGCTCTTTTCCATGACACTGGGACTGTGCCCTCATCTAATGATTTCCGATAAAAGACGAGAAGAAGAGGAGCAAGCTCATTAGCTAAAGTTTTTATTACAAAAAAGGGAATACCTTCGGGACCTGGCGCCTTTTTCCTGTCGATCTCTCGGAATTACTTTTCAATTCCTGCAACTGATATTTCAATGGAGCCTCATTTCAATGCCCGTTGCAACATCTTTAACTAGACCATTATCTACGGTGAAGCATTTTTGATGAGACTGGTGCATCAAATCTCGTGGTTCGATTTGGGGTGGCTAGATTTTATATTACGAAGAAACTTCACCTTCATATATTTCACTCTGGACTTTTCCGTGTGATGCCTTCATCATTCTTATTACATAGACAGATAAACGTAGCAGATTCTCTCAAAAGTTGACCAAACTGTCATTTCGAGGACCGGAACTAGAACCTTCGTTCTACTACGTTAGTAACTTCCTCTGAAACGCTGATTACGTGTTTCAGACTTCTCAAGACAATCGGAACTCAAAAGCGCGCAAAATGGACAGGTAATCGCCTCGTGGTTGCTTTGAGAACGTGTGGGTAATGGGGATCTTGAATTATTTTCATGTGCCAATTATTTGCCGTCAAGGTGGAGTAAATTTGTTTAAACTGATCAAGATTGTTTCTAAATCGGAATTTTACCTTTATTGTGTTTGTGCAATAAATACAACATGAAGTGGATTACGAAGAAAAACTAATTGTCGACAGTTAAAGCTCATCTAGCGATTTCCTTGAATAAGTGTGAAAAAGTTTGTAGTTACAAAATTGCGATTAAGTAATCTTCAGGTAAAAGAAGCCTGAGATTGAACGAAAGTAATTCACACTGAAGTCAAAGGGCATCATCGTACGTGACACAATTACCGACAACTATGAAAGAGTTGAACGTAAGTTCAATATGAATGTGAAATTTTCGGATTTAAGAATGGATTAACTAGAATATGTTCAAGTAGGTTATTACTTTGATATTTTTCTCTTACTGAGCAAATGAGTAGATGTATCCGGAGTGTTGAATATAGTTGGGTACGGATTATTCAAAGAATTTACCGAACAGTTCAATTTACCCTTCACTTTGGTATTCAGTGGATTCAGTGGTTAAGATTGGGTTTTAAAGGTCGTAGTTTCTTTCTTAAACGTTCTCTTACTCGATGTTCGAAACTGTTCCTTAAGGAATTGGATAAATTGAGCTTAAAATCAATCCATCTTGTGATTTCCTTCCAGTTTTGTGAAAATGTGTTTCAGAGAGAAGAGTGCATCGTTATGTATGATTTATAGACAATCATGAGTCTTACGTGAGAAAAATATTGTAAATTACTCTCATTCTTAACCATAGAAGGCAATGGTGGCAACGTTAGGAGTGTACATACAGGCATGAGCGAAAATAACTCAAAATTGCAGGGTAACATAAGATTAGGGATACTCGTAAAAACTCCTTCAGCGAAACATGTTGCAAACTATAAAGAATCCTTCCTTCCCTCTGCTTACGGTATTTCTTTCGCTGGGAAGGGCGTGTGAGATTCGGTTTAAAAAAATGGTAGTATGGGTATCGGTTGCGTAGTTGACACCCATTTAGAAGGACGGACCAAATTTTATGAAATAAATTGATGGAAACGTTGCATATACGCGATGACAGCTCTAATGAATGAGTTTGCAATGCAGATTGAATGAATTCGCAATTTAGAATCCCCAAACGAGTCGAATACGTCTTTTTACCGCAAAATCAAAATTATGGACCTCCGATTCGCTGATTCTCTAACGGAATGAGAACAGGTGCATGGAGTAATCATTTTTTCTTACCTACTGTCACCAACATTATCACAAATATGCCCGATATATAACCTCTGAAAGCAGTTCCAAAAAGTGAAAGCGAACCATATCTCGGATATATCACATGGATCTTTAGTAATAGTTTAGGGATTGCAAGTGAAGAAACAGGAAGTTATTGACTTTTTTAATGTTATTAGTGATTATTTTATTATTCGGTGCTTATTACCTTAAGTGTCATCGATATAAAATCTGAAAGTAATTTATTGGTAAATTAATCGAAGAATAACACCGAAGGAATCTGCGATGAATATTAAAAGTAATAAATTCATTCTTTCAGAAATGAGTTCGGATGAAGGTGATCCATGTTACTCATGATGCGCTGCTTATTGTTGCAACTTTCTTTAAAGAAAAGCCAATTAACTCTAGAGTTAAATGTTTAACTAAGGGAGCATAATATATTTTGCAATTAATTCCTGGGAATCTGAGTGGAAAAAAGTTTTCAACGAAAATTTGTTGTTTAAATCGTCTAACCGAATTTTATATGTGCGTAAAGTTCTTATCGAGGCTATAACTAAACTTCATAAATGCTGAGTAATGAAGAGAGAACTTCGTAGTTTTACTTATAATGTTGTTCCAGGAAGTTCGGCCGGATATCATAGAATTTAATTATAAATGCTCTTTCCTTGTCTGCAATTTACATCTTTGATGCAATTTACTTCCTCTTTACTCAATTATTTCCTTATTATGTGACAGAACTGATTTATAAACATTCATCCCAAACATTCCTTATTCTTATCTTCTTCAAGAATGCAGTAATTTGTAACTCTCGACTTTCTGTTCTAGATTCCGAGGCCTTCCTTATCTACATCTACATCTACATAAATACCCTGCAAGCCGCCTTCCGGCGTGTGGCAGGGGGTGTAAACACCAAGAGTAGAATTACTTCTTTAATTTATTATTGTCGCGTATTGTTCGCGGAAAAAAAGTCCCTAAAACGACTTGTCCTCTNGTAATGGGGATCTTGAATTATTTTCATGTGCCAATTATTTGCCGTCAAGGTGGAGTAAATTTATTTAAACTGATCAAGATTGTTTCTAAATCGGAATTTTACCTTTATTGTGTTTGTGCAATAAATACAACATGAAGTGGATTACGAAGAAAAACTAATTGTCGACAGTTAAAGCTCATCTAGCGATTTCCTTCAATAAGTGTGAAAAAGTTTGTAGTTACAAAATTGCGATTAAGTAATCTTCAGGTAAAAGAAGCCTTGACCTTAGTATCCTAAATCCTGGAGAAGGATAAAATATTCGTTGCGTATAAAAGATATGTGGAGGCCTCTATCAATCTCACCTGTGCTGATTACAAAGCTTTATAAATCCGAGCTTTTTTTTTTTGCTGACGAAATTCGAAATTGATTCTTTAGATCTCTTGTTAAAGAAAAAACTGATATTTCAAGTTGAAAATTCTGATTTTTAAATGTCGTCGTTGCGAAAGACAAATGCATGTCGATCGCATCTTCATGAGATCGACGTTAAGGTTGGTCGACGGCTGAATCAATAGCGAACTTCTAATTTTCGTAACGTATTCGAAATTAATTATGCGTTCACTTATTTCACGAATCTCGTTCAATTTGGTTGCAATTCCTAAGAATAGGTAAGTTTTCCGTCTCATGTCCGAAATTGTAATTCTTCAACTGTTTTTAGACCCTTGGTGTTCGTTAAATATTTCATACCGTGCTGAAATCCTGGATTTAAATTACCAGAAATCGACATTTATGCGTAGTCCATTAAATGAAATCATACGTGATAATGTTATATAAATGTTATGCTAGCCATTGCGAGTTTAAATTAAATATATATCAATTGACATTGAATATAATAATTTGCGCGTTCTTAGTACATTTAGTTCACGAATATTCTAAGGTATGGTTCTCATCAGTGTCGATAAATAACGTTTATGAAGTTCCCAATGATTATCTTGTGGAGTGATTCAGATTTTAATTAACGATTTTTTCGATCATTAGATTTGGCTATTTAATATTTCTGCCTTATTCATACTTCGAGTGGCTTTATGCAGAATTAATATGTTCAATCGTAGACGTAACGGTAATCCAAATTTTAATTTTTCTTGGAACAGTTCTCATTGCCAAAGCCTGTCTTATATTATACTAATCTAATGGAAATATTTTTTCTTTTTAAATTGGTATTATCATGGTCACCAGAACTAATACTGTTAATAAGAACAGTTTTAGTGTTTCGCGTAACCTTTAGAGATATGAAACTGTTAATTTTTCGCGGAAATCCTGATTTGAATTTTGCTCGTAGCAGTTCCTACTATACCTGGATGTTATAACGAGAGACTTAAATATAAGTAGGTATTGTATTGAAATGATAGCTCTTGCGAAATAATAGTTTTTATATTATTAGTCATCTTAGCGTAAAATTGTGCATGAGATTTGAGTTATTATGACATCGTTTTTTATCAATTTATATCTTAAATCATGGGCACACTGATTTCTTTTAATTTTTTCGTTTTAAATTGTTTATGCATTTATTTTATGAATCCTATTCGATTTATTAATATTTAGTTTCATAAGAAGGCTTCCTGTCTTAAGTTGGAAAAGAATTGTTGGCGACGACTTAAATAATTAGAATACATTCTTTTTTCTATAATTACCTTTTTTGCCGGAATTTTATTTCTAAACTTATTCTTTTGATTGTCATTCGCATGTTTATAGTAAGATATCAAAAGACTTAGTGGTAAGGGATATACTGATTTGAAAGCAATGGATGTCCTACTTTAAAAATTACCAGTAATTGTTTATGCACGGACATGTCTATAGAGTAAGTAAATTATAAGATGGAAGTTACTTCTCAATTTCGAATGTCCATATTTCCAGTTTATGAGAAAGTGAAAGCATTCCGTGGTCGACATTTCTCCTGCGAATCAGTCACTCTCCTGTTTTCCAAGTGCATTGGAAGAAATCGTCACCGAAAGCGTCGGAGGATCGCGTTTTCCCAGAGCTTGAACTTAGGTAAGGATAATTTATATTTACAATTTATTGCCTTATTCGGTGGGAGCCTTCGCACAGAATGACCTCAGCTGTCGAAGCACTTTTAGCAATACTACTACAACTACTGCACTTTGAAATATTTTTCATATCGTATTTGTAATTAAAGAAGATAGACTGTGTGCAAGGTATCGAATTATACATCGCTAATAATCGATAGTAGCAGTAGCGCGGATTTTTAGCTAAGGAACATTCATAGAAAATATAGAATACGACCTCGTTGTAATTAAGTTATCTCTTTTTAAAATGAAGCAGTTTAATGAATGTGTTTCACTAATCAGTTGTTGACGGCCATCATTTTATTATAATTTTAGTTCTGTTTGGAAAGGAATTCTTGAGATTAAAGCAACGTCGTCTATATATGCTTCGTCTCTTTCTCCGGATAATTTAAAACAGATTTATTACTAGCGAGTTCCGCGATTCCACGCCCACTACCGTACACAATTTGTGTACGGTAGTGGGTACGGTACCATACTTGTGGGGTATCAAATTTCAAGTGCATATAAATTCACTTTTCTATCGTATTTTATGTAACCCGGTCCCCATTAACTCTTGATAATATGGGTGCGGTTGTAGTTTAAAGTAGTTTTCTTCCGATAACCCTTTTAAATCGATTTTCCCATCGCGTTTCCCGAGTTTTTTCGGACTGCTTTTATGATAGAATCATTTCTTACCAAATAAATTACTTGCATATTTCAAATACTAAAAGAATATTCTTTTTCGGAATACTAATCACGAGGATATGTTGGTTGGTCCGGAGCTTCAAGCAAGCACGTTCTATTCCAATTCGCCAAGCGACCAAGTAAAGTGACAATGTTAAATTCGATATTTTCGTAAGTGTTCCTTGATATCTGTGTTATGATAAAGTTTTTTGATATGTAGGATGCATATGGTGGACTTAATATAGTTTTTATTTATTATCTAGACTAGTTTTAATTATAATAAAAGGGTACTCCTAGTTAGGTTATTCGCGACAGTTACATCTAAAATTTTCACCCATTCTACTTTTAATAAGTTTGTCTACTCCCGCTAGAATTGCATTCTAGCCACTCAGTTAATCGGAGCTTTATAAAATTTTGTGGACCCATATTTCTTAGATTTTCTCATCGAAAATATATATTAAAATAATATCTCTCTAATTATTAAAATAATATTTCTCTAAATATTAGTTTGCAATTAGTATAAATAAACCGGAATTTAGCNATATTTGTCTACTTTTATCTCTAATTGCGAATCATCGCACCATTTCAGAATTTAATCTAAGTCATTCGACTGGGTTAATCTATCCATTCTACTCTCCATTTCCCTGTAAATTACCGTTCCATCCGTAAATATCCTAAATTTACTATGAACTAAATTGTTAAGGTCGTTGATGTATACTAAAAATAGTAACGGTCCGATTATTAGAGAGTTTTATCACTGCGTACACCGTAGGTTCAACTACCGTTATATTGAAACGTCCATACGATCTACCGGGCACCGTAGATGAAGAGTTTCAGTATACCGTCAACCAACAACAACAACCCGAAGGCAGCGCGTGTTGAAATTCTTTCCTGTTGCCTTCACCACCTCTTCTTGTACCTCCCTTCATCCATTCTCATAGGGATTAGTCCCTATAATTTGTCTGAGAGAGATGATATCGTCCCCTGTGGAGAATCGCAACCTTCCTTGCTTCGCTATATTGGACACCTTCCGTCGACAAATCAGACACGTATTTTCGGAAACAACACTTTTGTTTTCTTTAGAGTTTAAATAAAAAATCTTAGCATGGGCTTCGTTGAAGATTAACTAATTACACGTAGAGTTCGAATTTTCCTAGACTATGATCTGCGTTTGTGATTTTCTCATGCATATATAAGGTATAAATTTAGTTATTCTAACAAAACAAAGTATCTTTAAAACAGCATTTCTTTCTCGTTAAGGTTATCTAGAAAATATCACCGCAATGATTTTTGTTCTGAAATCACTCTTTATTACAGAGATTTTTAGGTACCATGAAGTTAATATAATGAAAATTGGACATCACTTGCGGACTCTCTATTTCAAGCAAGTTAAATTTTAGATAAATTCTGATGATATGTATTAGTATTTTGCAGCTTATCGTAGACATGTTGAGGACTCATTGCAATGAATTACAATTGCGTGATTGCTTATTGCTCAATCTTGGCACATAGATGTATGCATCCATATATCCGCTTTATTTCAGTTTATGGTGGGCGTTTCCTTGACGGGCATAGTTTTAAATGTTTCACAGCATAAACACGGTGACCGGTTAACAATGATATAGGAACGTCATTATAGTGGATAGGAAAAGGATACCTGTACCCCGAAACTGAGGGCTTCATTTTCGCAATTCAAAACATTCAATTACCAAAAACACATCCTGAAGTTGGACGTCCAAGATAGGTGCCGAAAATGTGGCAAAACGGGGGAATCCATTGAACATATAATGGCTGGTTGTGCGAATCTAGCTGAAACAGCATATTTGGGAAGACACAATCAGGTTGCGGAGCTAGTACATCAACAGCTAGGTATAAAATATCAACTTTTTGATGAGGATATAGCACCGTATTACAAATATTAACCGGTTCCTGTATTAGAGAAGAATAACATCATCCTCTATTGGGATAGACCTGTCTTGACCGAGAAAACAATAAATTATAACAGACCAGATTTCTTACTGATTGATAACGTCAACAAAAAATCATCGAAATAGCAGTGCCTTTGTCCCATAACATCCGAAAAACCGAGATGGAAAAAATGGACAAATGTGAAGAGCTTGCGTGGAAAAGAAAAAGTATCTGGAAATTAACGGACATTCAGGTCATTCCTTTGGTATCCTTGTTTAACTTTAACAACCTTCGTATTTAAAACTACTCGTAATGGATATATAGAGGATTTTTTTTCTGAGATGCCAATTGATGATAAAGATATGCATTCGTACTTTCTACTCAAAGGGAACTATGTATTTTATGAAAGCAAGGTTATAATGAATTCACTGTAGGTCTCATACATTTTGCTAGTAACCAACGTGATTTTCATGAAAATGGGAATAAATTTATTTTCATAAATATGGTCTTTTTAGTTTAACATCGGTTTGTGAGTCATGAAAGCATTATCTTTTCATGGACTTGATGGAATAAAACTTGCTTAACATTAAGGTTTTCTTTAAAAGCAAATTTGTGATAGTTAAAATTAAAATTCCGAAAAAGGTGCAATGGAATTATTAAGTATTCTATAAGCTAAAATTTTCATACTAATTATTGTTTTCCTTTTTTCGCAGGTGAGTACAGGAATTTAAACTCCTGATCACGACATCTCTTTGTGAGTACTTTGATTCTTTCCTCTTAACACCACAATCACAAGCGGGACTCTTACTCTTTAAATGAATTTACTTTACGTTAGAAATGAGGCAATCTTTCTATCAGAAATACTTCTTTTTTAAGCTATATTCAGACCTATGGTATTTTAAACTCAACAATTTAAATTCATCAGATGTCTTTTGAGACAAGTAAGCAATGATAACTTTTATGAGAATGCATTTACGATCTGTAAGATCTGAGTTGTCCTGAACAAATTTTAGTTCATTTTTGCTCATTTAAATTTTAATGCATGGGGGCAGAATTTGGTAGGTGTAGGTAAAACAGAAGTGCATGATATGTATTAACCACCTACGCTGTAGGGGGTGATTGAAGTCATGCATCTCTCATCCTTAGCCTAGTGTTAGGTCTACAGACGCAGGCATCTCTTTCAGGGGCCCTCTTTTCACCTTCTTCTACGACGGTGAGGTAACTAAGCACTCACTTCTCAGTCGCTCGAACTAGCTGAATGTCTGTCAGGTCGTAATCTTGATCCAGGACCTGTGGCAGAGCGGCTCCCTAGGCATGAATAGGGATGAACCTCAATGCACGTCACAAGGGACTGGGTGGGTCCACTTCTTAGGGCTTACGATTATTCCTCCAAATCCTCCCTTCCCTCCATCATCGGCCGAAAACAAGGAAAAGTAGAAAGGACCTCGATGTATCAAGTTCAGGATGTATGGCGAGTACATGGGAATGTACCTACATGTATGAGAATGTAAATGTTTACACAATACAAACTAATGGAAAGCTAGGTAGATAAGAAACTCTATTGAAGTAATGCTTAAGGAAGAGAAAATTTGGCAATGTGTTAGGAATACCAATTGTTTTTGGATTTAAATGGTTATAATTTTCATCTGACTTTTTCATATAAGCCTATTCATTTACATTATTAACAGATCACGGACTTTATCAGCCTGGTAATAAATTTAGATAACATTCAATTACATACAAATTGACATTGGGCATAGTCTAGCAATTAATGATATAGTTAGTTAATATGAGGAAGAATTTTTGCTACATTAAATGTTATTTATTCATAATGAAGAGCTACATTTATATGTATTTCTTTCTAGTGTTTTCAGTTAGGAAGGATTGTCACTCACGACACTTGCGAAGTATTATAATTATAAACATAATAGATATTTCAAGGAACCTGAAATTAAGTTTAGCAGTAAGAGTTGGTACTGGTTAACCTAGCCAAAGTTATGAGAAGCTCGTTGAGTTTAAAACTAGATATTAGGGTAGGAGATTTATTAACAGAATTTAAGGAATACTAAATATTTTCTGAGCAGTGGTAGCCTCAAAGTAAACAAAAAAGGTTAAAAATCCCATCTCAGACAGATCCAACGAGACATATTTTCAGCAAGACCACCGTCAAAGTTTTGTCGTATTTTGTAAATAAGTAACGTCTGTGAATGGGAAAGCGGAATCAATTTTATTTCCTCGCGAAATTTAATTTGTAGTGAGGAAAGAGAGCAGAATTTATTTCGAGCATTCCTCAGCGATCTTTCACCCTTTTAACTTCAATTACATTGTAAATTAGGGCATTTTCGTGGAGAAGTAAGGGATAATCAAATTCTTTCTAAGCTTACATTTGTCCCAAAATAAAGTAATGCTAAGAGAAAAGGGAAAATAAAAATTCAGAAGAGGAATAAGGACATTGTATGGTAGAGGTAGCAAATTGCTGCTGGAATATCTTAATTACGATATATTTTATTATCTCGATTATTACACTTCATATGATAATAGTTTTAATCATTTAGAATCTAGGACAGAGAGTCCTTTCGTTTTTTCATAGTTGATTCAGTTTCACCAGATATGGTATTANGGAGGAAAACTGCTAATGACTGGAAAGCGTTGGTCATCACACGGTGCTGATCGACTACCATAGACACTTATTACAATGATGCACGACAATATTTCCTGGTTTCCTATTCGTTTGAAATTAACACAGCATTGCACTATCAAACCATTTATATTCAAAGGTGGCGCAAAAAATGACAACTAAATCATAATGCAAATAAATACTCTGTAGTAAACTTCTCCGAAAGGAAAAAATTACGTCAGAACCACCCAAACAAAATTAGTGAAACTAATATAAATTTAGTCGAATCAGTTTAATATATTGGAATCACTCTTACAACAACTTAAACTGGAGCGCACATATTCGAAAAATCTGCGATAAAACATCTAAAAAACTCGGTTTTCTAAAGCGCATCGTGGGTAGAAGCGATGAAAAGATTATAGAGCGATGTTATTTGACCTATTCAGGTAACATCAGGAATGCCAGTAATAGCTAGTAATCCGTTCTTGCTATAATCTCACGAAATCTCTTGGTCGCCTCGTTTCGGAAATCGCGCTCGCTGAGTACGGGAATCACGATATATATTATTTCGTCGTAGAGTATTCTAATATTTATGGAACAGCTTGTGCCTATGCTCTGCTAAATGTTACGAGATTTCCAGCCTAGAGTTTCGATCATTTCCGATACACAGCTATCAAAACTATTATCTCCCTGAACGAAACGAGCCGGTCTGCGTTTTTTAAGAAATTATTGAACTCTTTTTGAAGGAACTATTGGGTTTACGAGCGTCATTTTGAATTTAAATGAAAGTCTAATAAATATGCTACTAATTCATTTCTTATAAATTTCTTCGTATGTACAATGAGTATTTCTCAAGTTATTTGGTAAGATACACGATTAAAACGAAAATTAAGGTAAAGTTTTATTAAGTTATTTAAGTTATTCTTAAGTTATAAGTTATTTTTAACTATTCATGCAATTTTATTTCTTTCCGTGGTGAATTAATGTAACAAATTTGACATCAGAACGAGTGCTAAAAGCATTTTCAAATTATGTGATTAACTCTGGTTCGTAAAAAAGGTTAAAGCATCATTTTCCGGGGTTAGTGCTAGTCAAGAGCGGTCACTTTTATGTTGAGAGGGTGGAATTGTTAAAACAAGTGATTGGTCCTTCTCTCTAATATGTTAGGAAGAAACAGAGTAAATTTGCCTCGTTACAAATCATGCTCTTTGTCAGTGTAGCCATGCTCCGGCAGAGAAATCCGTAAGCTTGACTAGCCTACGCAGAATACTTATATCAAACTAACGCGTCCTCTCTGATTTTTTTCTGAGTGACTGTTATACGTGCAGTATTTTAGTCGCTTAATTATGCTAAGTTAGTTGTGATAGTTTATTAATATAAATTCATAATTGAATTATTTGCAGTTATAGAGGAAATGGAGTTGAAGAAGGATAATACAGATTCATGATTCATGATTAGTGATTTGCTAAAAAAATTCTAATTTCCCTCTTTTATTTTATTGAATAGACGAGGAGAATATATATTACATATTCATTCTTTTCAAGGCCATGCAATGTCTACGCAGCGTACACATTCCTTCAAATGGCGTCGAGATTTGGTGGATTCGCAATGTAGAAAAATGTCATGATTTAAATTTTGATTTTTACCCTGTAAGCCGCCAGTGGTGTATTAACACCTTACCTAATCTACCCTATTAGATTCTCTGATGCTATTTGGAGAGGACGAGCAGAAGTAACTATCTGTTTTAGTGATTATTTCCTTGTAACGCTTGGTCGTCGCCTCTCGAAGATCACGCTCGCTGTTCACCAGAATGACAATATCCTTCAACGATAGCAGCGCTACGGCTATGGTAAACTCCCTCAGGTGGAGTTCACTACAGGATAGAAGATCAGAATACAGACGGAAGTTGTTCGATAAATTCATCAGCCTAGAATTTTCAGACGAGGTCGAAGATATCATAATTCCAGTACAAAACGAACGCGATCTACGAGAGGCGTCGACCAAGCGATATAAGGAGATAATCGCTAGACCAGATAGCTACTTCTGGTCGTTTTTTCCTCGGAGCATTAGACAGGCTAACAGAATAGATTAGGTACGAATATTTGGTGTTGATACACCCCCTTCTATCGGCGGCTCGCGGGGTAAATTTCTAAATCTAAAATCTAAAATCTTACACCCCCTGCCATACGCCAATCGGCGGCTCGCGGGGTAAATTTCTGAATCTAAAATCTAAATCTAAACTCTGTCCACTCCTTCGAGCTTCGCATGGCATAGCGCTTGGCGTAACGCTAGGCGGAAAACTTCTTTTATGAACCTCCGCGCTACAAACATTTTGTTGACTGAGGAACGCGTTACGCCTAACGCAACGATACACGTGACACATTATATGAAACATGCCCAGTGTGCGCCTTTCGCAGGGTGAACACATGAGACACTATTAATGTTTGTGATGAAATGGAAATGATACCCAAGATTTCTCGCAGTCGCTTTGTAAGCAAGTTAAACGAAATGAAAACCTTATTATATCGGTATATATTAAGATTAAAGAGCATATCAACGCCTGGAAGAAAAACAATTCGCAGTCTTTGGGGATTGCCCCTCAGTAGATAAGACATTAATTTTATCTTGAAAAGATTACTTGGCGATATTAATGAAATCGATTCTCGTAAAAAATGATGAACGACTCTTGTTTATCATACGATTCGGCAGATAGACGATATTCTGCGACAATGAGAGTGTAAATGTACTATTATCGCAGAATATTCATCCACATAAATATTTTCATCGTCAAAATAATATTTATAGGAGTTAAGTTAAATTATTTTAATACTTTTGCTTAGTGAATCTTATTAAATTTGTTTAAACGCTGCACAGTGGGCTGAAATCGGAAAAAGCAGGACAAAAGTCCAAAATGGCTATTTTTGAGATACTGACCTGAAACTTTGCATATATATACAGAAATGATTGCTGATCATGGAATGGTAAGTCATTTCTCATATATCCCATCCGTTACGTAGCTACTGAGGATCAAACATGACTAAATTTCCAAAAACACGCCCGGTTGAATTTTTCTTCGAAAATCTTATAAGTTAAGTAGATGGTGGACTTGTGGAAGGATTTTAATGGAATAAAAAACGTAATATTCTGGTAACATGATACTTTTCCTATATT
>KZ308463.1:533593-630556 GCA_000376725.2 Ladona fulva | reverse complement strand
TTACGAAAAGAGGACATCAAAAGATTGGAGGCATTTGAGATGTGGCTGTGGCGTAGAATGGAGAAGGTGAGCTGGGTGGATAGAAAAACAAACATAGATGTGCTAGAAATGGTTGGAGAGGAAAGGGTTTTAATTGAAGTAATTAAGCGCCGACAAAAGAAATGAGTGGGTCAGATATTGAGAGGAGAGGGATTGCTGAAGAATGTAATAGAGGGTAGAATGCAAGGGAAAAGAGAGAGGGGAAGGCAGAGGTAAAAAATGTTAGATGACATAAAGGGTGGGGTAAGTTACCAGGTAGCGAAGGAAAGGGCTATGAATAGGGAATATTAGGGCACATGAACCTACCGAAAGGTGAGTTGAGAGAGAGAGTGAGAGAGAGAGAGAAATGAACACTTATGTATGTATGTGTCAAATAGTAACTAAAACTGGTCCCACAACAAAATAAAGTCCTTCCATTGGGCAAAACCGGCCCATTTGAGAATTCTAGTAGTAGTAGTAGTAGTATTGTTAAAAGTGCTTCGACAGCTTAGGTCATTTCGCACGTAGGCTCCCACTTGGAATCGAACCCGGGACTGCTTTCACTGAAGTCGAACGCGTTGCCCACTTGGCTATCCGGGAGCCCTTGAGAATTCTATGCGGCCCAAAGAGTATGAATTTATGAATATTTCGTTATCCTTTGCAGTAAATTAATAGCATGTTCTGTAACTGAACGAATAAATTTATAAAGGAATAACAAGTGTGAAAAAATAGCGACACGACTTTAAACATAATAATCTTTGGGGTCGTTGTGAGGCCATGCCAAAGGTCAATTTTTTATATTGTAATAATACGTACTTAGGAGGAATGTTTCGTTGTCGGGTTGGAGAAGGCTCTCACAATACCTTTTGAAAGAAGCATTGATTTTTGATTTGCTTTACTTTATAACAAATTGGATGAAGGTAGTTAGACTTTCAGAAGTGGAAAAGGGAAATCAGCCTTGAGCTTTAGCTATAATTTCAATTAGTTGGACCTCTTCTGCCTATCTTCTGGAAGTAATACAATTTAAAAATTCCGTATTTGATACTGTAGTATTCTGGAAGAAGTTAAATGCCATCAATTCCCAGCCAGCCCGCTCAGTTCTTTCTATGTAGTCAACCTGAAACATATCTTTAGATATCTCCATCTCAGATGAGGTTAAACAATAGAAGAATTTTGAGTATAAGAAGGCGATACTGTATTTCTTTCCTTTCTGGGAATTTCTCTTAAGATATTTAACCTTCCTAAAATATTGAAATCTAATTATTATTATTATCTGTAGTGCATAGGCTGTCAGGATATTCCCCGATAGTATTGTAGACCCCAATAGTATTATAGCAGTCATATTTTAATTATATTAATACTAAAATATTTCAGAGGACAAAAAGACACATTCTCCATTTGTATCAGAAATTAATGATTAAGGAAATTAAGCAATAGTAGTAGAAGTAGCATTGTTAAAATTACTTGGACAGCTAAGGTCATTTCGCATGTAGGCCCCCACAAAGAATAGAACCCGGGACCGCTTTCATTGAAGTCAAACACGTTGCTCACTTCGCTTTCCAGGAGCCACCAAATCAACAATGTATTTCATAGATCAAAATCTTTCTTATGCATTAATCAGGAACAGATGAGAGAGCTCACTTTTCAGGTAGGAAACCTTTTAGCAGTCAAGGGAAGTGTATCCTACCTAGGCAACAAATCATGTGCTGTGTACATTTTAAGCACCACTCACTCATCCAAAGTTGGAATCATTCCCTTCTGACAGCTGTGGCCTTGAAAAGGCACAATGAATCTCTCTTCAATCTTTACAGGTATTCTACAAATTATGATATCTAAAAGATGAAATGCAAGCAATAGAATATAAAGCAATTAAATTAATATATCACATTAAACTAATTTTTGACAATTTCGGCCATGATGTGATATAAATATTACTTTAATGGACCTTGTTTAACTGCAAGTGGCTTCTCTGTATTTCCATAATAATGGCCAACCTTTAAATTAAATAAACTGCTTCTGATAGTAAAGTTATATCTTAATTCTTTCTTATTTAATTCTACAGATGAATTCTTAATATTTACTTAGCAACTTAAATGAAATTGGGTTTATTAGGACATATAACTTCATTATTAAAAGTGGTAATTACTTTTATCCTTTTCTTGTGAAATAACTTTTACTTAGCTACAGAATATGTATTAAGAATAATGTTGATAGTGTACAGATTGTATAAATTTACAAAAGGGAAGGGAGGTATGGATGATGCAAAAAATAATTGCGAACAGCATTTTGGGAAGATGAAGGTTATTTCTCTATTTATAAAGAATATTGCCACAAACAAAATCCAAGTGATTAATTAATCTCATACATTACATCTTTTCGGGAAACTATCTTAACTAAATCTTAATCAAAGTCAATCAGGGTGCTTTCTTTAAATTTGGATTTACAAATTGCTGAACATTGTAGCTCAATTAACCCCAATCGATGATCAACTTATTCTTCTTTAGACTTAAAAAAAAATGAATCTCTAACCATATATTCAGAAAGCTTTTCTTCTTTTGTTAAAGATAACCTTTTGTCAGATTCTTATCTCATAAGACTCACACACACTTTATATTTTCCCCTAATTCCGTGCGCCTGCATAAAGGAATACACTGATTATATTTGAGGAAGTGAGCCAGCTTTTTTTACTTGAAACTTAATATGTTCAGTTCTCATGACCACTTGAAGAAATTATCCAATTCAACAACCATGTTTACAAAATTATTTCATTCTTACAATAATAAGCTAAAATTAGCAATATTTGCAAATGTTGATTGATTAGGGGAAACAGAAACATTCACAGAATTAATTAATACACAAGAATTTTATGACTAAGGTGCCAAGATTTCTGATCTGCTAAACCAGGAAAAATTTTGTTCCCCTTGAGCATAGGCAATTTTACACACGTTTACACAACCTGCTGATAAATGGGTCATACAGGACAAACTTATCAATGGAATTTATGTGGTGCCTAAATCCCTTTGTTCTCTTATATCTATGGATACTTTTACCAAAAATATGGTTGTAGACGTTTAATGTCGGTAGAGATAAGAAGTATTTCTTTTAAGTCATTCAAGACAAAGACTCCAAAGCTGGTATTGTCCCAACCAAACATATGGTCACCTTACAAAATAGCACCTACAGTGCAGCATCCTGATTGACTAATTCTCTTTTCATGTTGCTAAAATTGATCTATAATATTTATTTCAATTAGATTTTGCTGTAGCAAATCATGATGGTATCAATATGTGATTCAAAATCTTATCTAACAGATAATAAATTCTTAATTTTCCTGAAATAAAAGTAAATTGCTAGTAGAATGTCAATTCTGCCTCCTATTCATCAATAGGGCATCCTATAGGCAGTTAGAAATCTAGTTGCTTGAGAGGTTGGGGAACCAAGAGCATTTTTCTTTATTACTGGTTCACAAAGATGAGATTGATGCTCCTTTATAATATTTCACATAAGATCATCTCAGTACCCTTGTTTTTTGAGATATGTTTGGTTGTTAATCAAACAGATTCATCCATTTTACTTTATATTGAGAGGAGAAAATACCCTCAACAGATCTAAGTTGCATTATATTTATAGCATTCTATGCTATTGTATAGCGAAATCCCAAACAATCATGCTCTGAATTTTGTTAAAAATATTTGGAGGGATACATTTGGTAACTTTTTTATTAAGTTAAACGATAAAAGAAAACTTCAGAATATACAAGAGTATATCCTTGCATTCACTTTCATTTGTAGTACATAATTAATGGTGGAGAAAGGGAAGTAATCATGGGACCAATTTAATACTAATATTTTATTAATTCTCATTTGCCCGTATCAAATCAGACTATTGATTTTAAAATATGAGCCAGCAGTGCATAAATGCTTCTGAAGGAAAACAGGGGCAATCACATAAAACAGAAGGGCACAACTATTACATGCTTCAATAGACAACCAATGGAAACATCACCACCATCACAATCTGAGTCTATATGGAATGTATCTTCAATGGCTTCTAAGTACATAGAGATAAAATTAAGTACAGTTACACAATTTCTGCAAAAACATTTGCAAGCTCAACTAGTCTTGAGTAATGACTCAGTAAAGCACACCTTAAAAAGTTGGTTTCTATTAGAGGACACGATTATTTCAAATAATAAAATGTTACATTTTATTTCAACAATTATTCTAAAATTTGATGTTTTGTTAACCTGAAATGAATTCTACATTAGTCAATTAGTTTTCTACACTGAAGCTGCCAGCACTTCCAACTGCATCAAACTAAGAACAATCAATATTTTTGGTACTAGATTACAGAAGAAGTTACAGCCAGTTTACAAATATCATGTAACTGTAATTCAAATAAAATCTGTCATACATAAAATAAAATAATAGCAGCACATATCATAGAGTTGCTAAGTGATTTGGGAGGGAATAGCTTTGAGCAGACATTAGCCAAATGGCCAAAAACATACATAAAATTGTCAATAAATAACAATAAACATAAGTAAATAATTTCATTGTATATATATAAAAGGCATTTACTTCAGAGGAAAAGGGAGATTAAAACTATTATAAGGCAATTATATAATACCTTTGGATAAACATTCTACTTCCTGGATTATCCTTTAATAAATATATTCAAATAAACAATGCACCACAGAATTCTATTCACATTATTGATCCAGGAGCAGAAAGTGAAGCCAACTGAGAAACTAACTGATGCTGGTATTATTAAATGAAAGAGAATGGAATAAGCAGTACCTGAAGCAGTAATATAGGTATGTAACCATACCATAATAAATACAAAGGCTGATAGGAAGATTATCATCATCTCAACATGATCATGCTCCAGTAAACACAAATTACTTATAAAACTCCCATGCGATCACCTTTATTTTATTGGCATCCATATCTTAAAACTCAAGGCATGATATGGGTAAAGTCAACATCACTTGTGAAAGGGTGGATGTCACCTCACTTTGGACCCTCAAATCTCAAGAGGAAAGATAAAGTCATGTAATCCTTTTCTCTTGATAATATCCAAGGCTTCAATTAAGTTAGAAAAGATGTGGGCATCAACAATCCATCCCAATGATTAAATCAGTCAGGAATTTATGCAAGTGAGATGGGAAGAATTGAGACTGAGATAAGAGTTGCTTCTCCAGAACACTTAATTTCACTCATCCATTGACACAATCACATTTGCCTTTGCTACATCTGTAAATGCTGCCAACTGAACTCGGGCCATTGCTTCTTTCACACATCTGGACTTGTTCCACCACTTCCTTCTCTGCTTCCCCTTCCACTCCCTTCATCAGTGGAGTCACCAGTGCTAAGTCGTAGGTGAAGTGTTTCCGATGGTTCATCATGCTCACTCTCCGTATCAACAGATGCTGCATGGTGTAAGGATGACCTTAGGATTTTGTCACTGTTTTTGAACCTTTCTTGGCCATCGCAAATGGCACCCTCTCCACTGCTCCAGCGTTGTTTCCAGCTCTCCAACCTCATGATCTGTGAATGTGATTTCAATGCACAAAATGAGTATGAACTTCCTGTAGCCTCCCCACAGAACGTTCCATGCTCAAATCAACTTTTGGTGAATGGTAACCTCACAAATGCAAGAAGGGCCTTACTTGCAGGGATTTTAAAAATAGCAAGCTGTAAGAATAGGGAAAGATGATGATAAGGCATCGTTACGGTTCACAGAAGATGGATTTCCTCCAACAATTTTGCATTTAAAACAAACTAGTTGAGTGTACAGTAGTAATAATAATAATATACTTTTGAAGCAACCAGTATTTACATACAAAGTTATAGTTTACTTTTCAAGCATCTTGGAGGAAAAAATTCGCAAATAAGGGATGCAATACAGGATTTGTAAATCACTTTCTACTATGATAATTGCCAACTTACAGGCTAGTTGGCCAATGGAGTTGGCAAAATGTCAAAAGAAAATAAGCTTGAAATGGAAAGGGTTGATGGATTAATCGAAAAACAAATAGTCACTACAGCATTACAGGCAAATTTATCTTTTTAAATGAAACAATATTATGTAGTGACATCTGGGACTAAAAAACTACAAGCTGAAAGTTCCACTTTACAATATAAATGAAAGTAAAACTGTCATATTATAGGACAAAATTTACAATATGTACATATCTATGTGACAACAATAAATATTTCACAACTAAAGTACAGTGAATAACACAATTACACTACAATTGCTAATAATCAGACAAACACTAGAACACCAAAAAGTTACCCCTCTCAAACTGAAGCCATTCAAAAATATTGTATACAACATACTACACTAAAAATTAAACTATGAAAACAAGAACACATCAGATGTCACAATTATATCAGCAACAGAAATACTAATCTGCAACTCTACACAGAGAAAAACATGCATAAAAACTTGCCAGCTGAAAAAATGTTAATGAATTGGCAGGGGTAGCAAAGCAAAAAGCTTTCCACTTACTCAAGCCATTTCCAGGGCTCAGTCTCCGGACTTGTTGGCGTGGGGAACTGAAGAAAGGTTTCCGTTAGTCGGTGGAATGTATTAAAAAATGTCAGATAAACTCACAGCATGCTCGCAATCATAATAACAAAGGTTTAGGAACCAGGATGGAAGCAATGGCAGGTAAAATAAAAAAGAAACAGCACACCAATATGAATATAAATATTTAACTATTTGAATGAGATGTGTTTCCCTCCAGAGCTTATGATACTTCCATCCTTCATAAAATATCAGATCAAACAAGTGTGTGCAACACAATGCCAATGAGTCTGATCATTACATTTCAAAATTTTAATCCACTTGAATTTCAAAGGCATAATTGTCAATAATTTGGAAGTTAGTGGGAATATAATACATCTTCTGTGATTGTACAAAGTTCCTAATCTTTGAAGTGCTCACTTCATCCATAATATGATTCTTATTTGCGCCCTTGAACATGAGGTGAGTTTTTAGTAAGCAGTGACCTATTTACATAAAAAGAGAAACCCATAAAGTTGTCCAACAAAGCTGAAAAGTGCATTTTCACACAATATTAAGTGCAGGAACACCCCAGTTGCAAGTGAAATCAGCTTCAAATCACTCATGATTAAATAAGTATTCATAAAAACAAACAGTTCCACTACACTGACATACAAAACTTACCTCTGCTTTAAGATCAGCAACCTTGTCTTGAAGTTCTCGAACACGTTCACTATCATCCAGATTGCTTCTCAATTCTCCTTCAGCTACCATCTCTTCATTCTTCAATAATAAAATGGAAATTTGATTGTTCAAAAGAATATGTAACTTTTTAATAGACCATATCTTTTACAAGCAAGATCGAATTGTAATTATTTAACATTTAAAAATTTATTATTTCCACAATTTTTATTTACGCCAATCAGATCAGTACTGCAGGACTTTTTATCATTAACTTAAAATCATAAAAGTCATTCATCACATCTGATGGCATATGCCATTACATTTCCAATCTTCATTTGATGCAACCCATAGTTACACAGGAAAAACATTTTTGAAGCATTTGAAGCCCAGAAGAACAAACACTAAAAAATTGAGTGGCTTGCTAAGGAATTTCAAACTAATGATAAACTCATTGAAACAGTCATTTCCACATGATCGTGGAATCTTTTTAAATTCAATACATTTCATTTTAATACAAGTATATAATTCAATAATTTCCAAAAATGAATTTTGGTTTTTCATTAATCCATCAATGTATCAATAAGGCACATACCTTTAACTCCAAAATTGAGATTTTATGGGTGAGCTCTGCCACACACTGGGTATTCTCTGCTTCACGTATTCTTGCCATCATCAGCTCATCCTTCATCTTTTGCAAAATATAACAAAAATACATTATTTTCAAAACCTTTATGATTAAAAGTCACAAATTTGAATCCATAAGCAGCAATCAAAATCACATAATGGCTATAAAATAATTTCAAAAAATGTTATGTAAACAGGAATTTATTTGTTTTCCTTTTTATAATTGGGTATGTTTAGTTATATTCTTCATTATGATGAAATAATTCATGGTCATTCATTTTTATCGTCAAATATTAGTCACAAATATGCCACTCAGATCAGCACTGCAGGACTTGATATCATTGAAAAAGCTCATAAAAGTCATTCATCATTTCTGATGGCATAAGATAAGTATTAAAAGAAGATTTTTAAGCCATTAACCTTTCTTAGAAACCATGGAAAAGTAAAAATAATTATTAATATCTATACATGATTAATTTATAATTCTTATATTATGCAAAATTTGATTCGCCTTCACAGTGATATTATCAATGGAAAAACTTCCCTTGATAATTGAAAGACAAGGAGATATGCAAGACAAGCTTTACCAAAAGAAAAATCCATTAATTACTGCAAGGCTTGCCAGCTTACCATTCAAGATCATGTTACCATCTTTCCCTTAACCATGGTTGCTTCAGAAAGTAATTTATACATAAATTCCTTCCTATATAGCCAACAAAGATAAAATATGATAGCCCTACTAAGAAAATAGCTTGCCTTAGATTCAAGATCTGCATATCGATGCTGAGCCTCTCTAAGACGAGTGAGATGCTCTCTCTCCTGAGCAGCAGCCTGTTCCAGCTCCTCTCTTAACTTCTTGGTTTCTTCATCCTGCCTCCTCAATTGGTTAGTGCTCACTTGCACCTTGGGGAAAACAATCAAAATTTTAAGAGGAATGTTGATCTATGTAACTAAAACGTATAAAAGAACAAAATGTAAATGTACGATTGTATAGTTGATGCACTGACAACTACACATCACGGAAACACTGTATTGCTTAGCTCAAGCATTTAAAGAACACCTCAATTTAATAAGAGAACAAGGGCTCCCAAATAGGCAAGTGGGCAACGTGTTCGACTTTGGTGAAAGCGGTCCCAGATTCGATTCCCGGTGGGGGCCTACGTGCAAAATTACCTCAGCCTTCAAAGCTCTTTTTAATAATACTAAAAAGGGAACAAATATAAGTTCCAATTTCACAGAAGTATAGAAATTGCAATGGATTCTACCAACTTTTAAGAAATTGACTTGGCTATCAGAGCAAAAGTAAAGGAATATTAGCCAAATACCAGTGCTCTGAAGCTTAAAAAAATACCAAACCACTGCCAATATGAATTAATTAATTATAATATAAAAATCACTCATGTGCCTCATCAAAGGCAATACACAACTTTTGGTATCAAACTTCATTAATGATACTACAAAATGGGTTAGAGGTGACTTTGTTCTTAAAAGGAGTATACCAGGGAAGATTCCCAAGGAGAAATGGTCATGAAAAAATATGACAGGATCAGGACTTATACCTTGGTCTCCCAATTTTTAGTACCTGGTCTATCCATCAAGTTATCCTGAACAGCATGCTTATGTGTCCTGTAAGACTTTTTTCATTTTCATTTCTCCTAGGTACTCATTGTTTAAGATTCAATAAAAAAAATCAGCATTTGAATTTCTGAATTGCATCATTATAATTCAGAGACAATCTTAATCAATTCTGAATTTTCCTTTATGAGATAAATGCAGATATTCTTACTTTTTAGGTCATCAATTCTTAGAGCAAAAATAGATCTTAGAACTAAACCGCATAAATATCTATAGAATCAATGTTACCTGTGTTTCAAGTTCCATAACTTTTAGTCGCAGCTCTTTTAGTTCAGTTAGCACTTCCATTTCCCTCAGCCTTACAGTCATCAGTTCCTCTTCTAACCTTTGAGTTTCTCCACCACGACTCTCCCAAAACAAGAGCTTCTTTGGAGTGCTATCAGCTGGAGGTTCTGCTGACATGCGATGTTCCTTAAAAAAAATCAAGTAAACCAATTTCATATCTTGAAACTTGGCTGGATAAAACATTCTTTGATTGAAATGAGCATCAGCCCAACAAAGTTTTTAACGAGATAATCACATTAAAACCTAATTTTGATTAGGGTCCTTCATTAAATGAGACCAAACATTCATGATTAATCTATGACAGTAAGTTATTTTTATGCTACCATGTTTGATGTAAGAACATTCCCTCATTCTGCTACAAAAGCTTAATTCTAGTAGTCACAACTTTGATAACCTCCAAGATTATTACTGGTTTATTTTTTCCATAATGGGAGGGGAAAAATATCACTACCAAAAAACTTTTTAACTTCTGATGCAAGTAATAATAATTCATGAAGAAAGACAAAAAGAGTCTTTATATTCCATAACATTGAAGAAGGCTTTTGGTGATTCAGATAATCTATTCTTCTCACCTGAAGATGCCTCTGCCACTGAGCATTCAGATCTGCCACTCTCTGTCTAAGATCTTTGAGGGATAGGTTGGCTTCAGCTTCTCTCAACTTCACAGCGATCAATTCTTCTTGAAGATGTGCAACAGAATTGTCTGGAGTAGATTCACGGAGTGTCTTCTTGTCCTACAAAACATTGCAGTTTCTTTTAGTTGCATTCTAAAGATATGTTAGAATGGATCATATACTTATTTGATTTCACAGCATGAAGAAACATAATATCAAATTTACAAGCTAACTTTTTACAGCAAAAAAAGATAAGAACAAGGGTTTACAAAGTTCAGAGTTGATCAGTCAATTCTGTCTTTTAGTAGAAGGCTAAATTATCTTTCGGTAAATCTTTTTTCCTTAAACACAGTAATAGCTCTTTCAATCCAAGCGGAACAAAGGCTTCTGTATACAACACCACCGACTCCTCTTAATATGTCAATGCTCTAAAGATAGTAAATCCAGGCAAAATAATGCCCTAAATAACAGGACGGCCACAAAACTATCAGAAGGAGAATTGATATGTTTTAATAAGGCTATGGCCTTGCACTTTTCCTGTTAAGTTTGGAGAATTGCAGCTACTGAGTTTCACATCCAGAAGTAGAACTGGTAGTTAAGTGAGGGTAGAGGTAGGAAAGCAAAATAATAAACGTCAAGCAGTTTCCCTTTGCAAAGTTGCCTCACTTCATACAAGACTGAAGAAGTAACTGCATTAGGCCTGCTGTGCATTGGCAACTTTTTTGAGCAATATCTTAATCATTGAAAAAGAACATCTTGTATTAGATACTGCCCCGCACATGGGTGGCTAATTAGTTGCAGCAACAAAAAAGTTACAGCATGCTCTATTTTGCCATGGAGTAAACTTTTGCCTGTGATAATTGAACACTCAGGTTCAAAATTGTCTCCGCACAAAAGTGATTATTCTGTTGCCCACAGTCGATCTGAAAGAGTGAATTCTGACTAGCCTAGTTCATCTTGAGTTAATTTAGCATTATGTCACAGGATATTGAAGTTTATATAAGTTGATTGTTGACGTTTTTATAATTGAAAAGAGACCTGCAATGTATAGTATAAAATTAAAAGAATGTTTGGATAAAAATTTGAAGAGACAATTATAGATAGAACTGTGCAAGAATTTCATTGGTAATTGGAGTGAACTAAAGGGAGCAGAGAGGGGTAAAAAGTAATTTTTGGTCTTTTATTTTAATCAATGTTACAGTATAACTCAAACAGTATTTATGGTCAAAGAGGCACCATCCGGCCTTATAGTATGACTTATATATGTTTTCATATTGAAATGGGATACACTATTGAGGCAAATTGAAGTAACTCACAAAGTTAGCCATCTGACAGTGACACCTTGAATATTCCCCTTGCTCCAATAAATGCAATATTTTCCTGAGGAATTCATAAATAGTGTCCTCAATGAAATAATAAAAGAAAACTTTTTAATTTCCACATGAATATAATTAAACAACCGGTTTCACAAAGCCATCATCAGGTCTGAAACCAGTTGTACAATCATATTCCTCTGGAAATTAATAATAATAATAATAATTTTATTCACCAAAGATCAAAAGATATAGGTATAGTCATTACATAGAAACATGAGAAAAGGTCAGGTCATGTCATATATACCATAATAACATGTACAACAAAGTAGAGAAATACAGAGAATCAATAAAATGAGAGATAAGCTTCAGTGGAATAAAACATTGTTAAGCAGATAGCTTTTGACCTTATATTTAAAAGAGGGTATGGAGCGTGCAGTTTTTATTTCAGCAGGAAGTTTGTTATATAAAATAGTTCCAAGATGAGCTGGGCTTTTTTGAGAACATGTTCTACGGGAATTTTGTATATAAAGATTGGTTCTATTGCGTGTATTATGGGTGTGTATGTCTGCATACTACATAATAATTTTTCTTTTATTATTTCTTTATGTCATTCCATGAAGTATGGCCAGAAATGATTGATTAGATTGAGTGTCCTCAAAATAAAACCCATTGTGTTTTCTCACATTCTAGTTTTGAAGGATACAACATGCTTTGATTATACTGTCACTGAATTCAACACTTGTATCAAGTGGCCTATGGAACATCTGCCATTTGTTAGTTAAAATATTAACAGAGCATTCTACCATCTGGTGATGGTAGAATGGTCAAATGATGCCTTTTTAAAGAAATTCAAATTACTTGATGTGATTATAAGCGCCTACATCAACACAAATAAAATTGGAATTATAATATGCCACTGCCATAAGTACAGAAGAAAAGCAAGATTTGTAATTATAAAATTTAGAGCCACTGGAGTGTGGTTTTTTCATTCTAATGTGCTTTCCATCCACTGCTCCAATACATTTTGGAAAATTCGTTCTACTACAGAAATTGTTGGCAATTTTTAGCCAAGAATCAGAATTTATTCCTGGCATATAAACTGGCAGTAAATATTCCAAAGTGCAGTACAGGTATGTCTGTTGATTTCTCTGATAGTTGTTTCTCTAAGTAAAAATTCCTAATGCAGACACATAGCTGTTGCCTGCTGCTAAATATCTGTATAGAATGTTATATTAATTAATAACTTTTACAAGGGAAAAATTAAAGAATAAGCATTAAAGTGAATACAATTAACAAAAGTATGAACCCTCAGGACCTGGAGCAAAAAATTGGTGAAAATATTTATTTTACAATCAGTTGCTGTGTTACTGCGATTCAGTTGAGGCCAGACCAACATCAAGTTATTTTAACTCCATACAGACAGACACAGAAAATGCAGAAGTAGCTGAAAATGTGAAGGAAGAGGAAGAAATACCTCAAGCTACAACTAGAACTAAGGCTAGTTCAACAAAACAGAGAAAAGCATCACAAACACCAAATTAGGAGTCATTAATGCAATTAATCAGAGAAGAAAGAGAAGTCAGAGAGATTGACGAAGACAAACATTTTTCTTATCTTTGCTCTCATCGTTTAAAAAATTTGACAAAAACGTAAGTTTGTTGCAAAAACAGAGATAATGAACATTAGAGATACTGGAAGGTTATTTTACTCAAGTGCGACTGGAAAAACAGTCGCTGCACATTGGTTCCAGGGAATTTTTTCAAAATCTAGGTTCCATGCAACCAGCAATGTCACCAAGCTCACAAGAAGATTGGGAAGGCAGATTGAACAATTTCTCCGTTACGTTTTTGATGTGATTTTATAGTTAATTTCCTTCTATTATACTAATATTCATAGTATGTTATACATTCTAGCATTAAACAGTTTAAATACTTTTTAAAACAATAATGGTTCTTAAATCGTTTTGTTACCTTAAAATCAGATACTGGCAATCCATGCTGCGGTTGCATAGCCAATTGCAAATCAGTGTTTCAGTAAGTTATTTGAAGTCCTAGGATTACTAATAGGTTATCAAAACTATCGAAATTGATTCAAAAGTAATTAAGAAATTTTCCTGGATGGTCTTTTAAGCTTCCATACAACTTAAAAAATTGTCCTTCAAAAAGTCTCTGGCTTACTATTGGATGGGTTCCAAATAATTTGCTTTTCCTTCTTCCTTTACTCCCTAAGAACAATGGCATAAATGTAGATATTCTTTTTGAACTTTTGTAGAGGCAACTTACTTATCATCTGTGCACATCAACCAAAGAAGACGAGCAACTTTTAAGTTGGACAACCAAAAATTGCCTTTAAGAACAGTTGCCAGGACACAGTAGGCCTTATATATACCATAGGCTACCTCTGCCACTCATAAGGATGGCATTCAGAGAGCTGGAAAAAGACCCTTTCTTCCATAAATCTTATAAAGAGAACTTGAAGTAGTGCATGGGAAGAAGGAAGAGGGGAAGTGGTAGAAGAGGAGCTACTCTAAGGACTGGCTGCAGTGCCAGAGCTTTTTCAGTCCACTTGCTGCAGAAAGTGTTTGACATCTTGCTCACTTTTAAATCATTCATTCACTTTGAACTATTTTGAATGTTGTACATGATGGAAATACTTGAAAAAGTGTGGATTCAAACATTAGCGATGATGCCAAAACTTTGGTGAAGGTGATTTTTGTATAACTCCTTATTGTAAAGCAACAACAATAATGATCAATTTTAACTCAATATAGTTTGCGTAATCTAAACACCAAAAGTACATATATTGGGCATAGCTCATAGCCCATTTCAAGTGTTGAATAGTGAGAACAGAAACATTTTATCAACACGAATGCTATCATAATGATTTAAAAGCCAACAGCCTGGAAATAGATTTCCATGTGAGATATCCAATCCCCAGTAGAATTCATACTATTCTTTAATCATATGCCAATAAAACATTTACAGTGGTACCTTGAGATATGAGTTTAATTCGTTCCAGAACCGAGCTCGTAAGTCAATCGGCTCGTATCTCAAACGAATTTCTCCCATTTAAAATAACTGAATTCAATTTAATATGTTCCGGACCTATGAAAAATCCCCAAACCATTGTAAATTATGAATAAAGATATGTTTTTAAATAACAAATAAACATGTATAATTAACAAATACATAACAAAACATGAAATAAAGAAATAAAAGAGTTATTTAGCATAATAGTCTTACTTTGGAGACAGAGGAGTGGGGATACATCTTTCACATCTCAGGCACATGCTCAAACAAATTGAACAAATACACAAAGTAGTCTCACTTTGTTTTCAACTCTTCAGTANGTAACTTTAAAACTAAAACTACGGTTTCCTTATTTCAAATGAAAGAAAGAACTTAAAACAATGCACTTAACTTTAAACTTAAACTAAGCTTAACATTTACGTAAATTTAATTATCACTTGTTTTTGCCTTCTTGGCTGCACTTTCTGTACTTTCACTCGCAGCTCTTTTCAATAAAAATGTATCCAAAGAACTTTGCTTTTGCCTGCCTTTCAAAATTCTTCGAAAATGTGACAAACAAGTGTCATTAAAAAGTGCTGAAGCACGACCAGTTGCCACTTTTTCTGGGTGTTTCTTTTCAATGAAATTTGACAGCTTTTCCCACATTGCCAGCATGTCTTTAATTTCACCTGTAGAAATCACTTCCTCCGGCTCTTCCTCCTCCTCACTCGTGCTAATCTCTTCCAAATCCTTCGTGTGTTGCATCATCTGCAGCTCCTTCAACTCCTCAGTTGAGAGTTCCTCCTCAGTTGAGAGTTCCTCCTCATGTTCTTCGACGAGTTTGTTGACATTACCCTCATCTACCTCCAGACCCATCGACTTTCGGAGAGATACAATCTCCTCCAACTCTTCTTGCTCGGTTTCGGGCTCAAACCCTTCGAAATCTCTTTCTGAAACAGCATCATGCCATAACTTTTTCCATGCAGAGTTCAACGTTCGTCTTGTTACCCCTTGCCATGCCAAGTCAATGATACGCAGACAGATCACGATGTTGTAGTGATCTCTCCAAAACTCTCGAAGGGTTAGATTTGTGTTTTCCGTCACTTCAAAGCAGCGACGGAACAAGTGCTTCGTGTAATACTTTTTAAAGTTGGAAATGACCTGCTGATCCATCGGCTGTAGGATTGAAGTCGTATTGGGTGGGAGGTAGAGAACTTTGATAAACTGGAACTCCTCCAGAATATCATCTTCAAGACCAGGTGGGTGGGCTGGAGCATTATCAAGGATGAGCAATGCTTTCATCGTGAGTTTATTTTCTTGCAGATATGTCTTCACTGCAGGGCCAAAGACAAGATTTACCAAGTCAGTAAAAAACTGCCGTGTAACCCATGCCCTAGCATTGGCGCGCCACATAACGTGCAATTTTTCTTTCAGTACCTTGTGCGTCTTGAAGGCTCGAGGATTTTCCGAATGATAAACTAGCAGTGGTTTCACTTTACAATCACCGCTAGCATTTGCACATAATGCAAGGGTCAGACGGTCCTTCATGGGTTTATGGCCTGGCATCATCTTCTCCTCTGCTGTGATGTAAGTCCTCCGTGGCATTTTCTTCCAAAAAAGTGGCCCGTTTCATTGCAGTTGAACACCTGTTGCGGGATGTAGCCTTCCTTCGCAACAAGCGCAGCGAACTTTTGGATGTAAGTATCGGCTGCTTTCACGTCCGCACTCGCAGCTTCGCCATGCCTCACCACTGAATGGATGCCAGTTCTCTTCTTAAAATTATCAAACCAGCCATGGCTTGCCTTAAACGCTTCTTCTGATGCCTCTTTAGAAGTTGATGCTTCTTTCTTCACTAAGTCGGCATAAATACTCCATGCCTTCTCGCATATTACCGTCTCCGTCACTGTATCTCCTGCCAACTCCTTCTCTTTCACCCACATTAGCAGAAGCTTCTCCATTTCCTCATGGATATTTGTCCTTAATTGGGAAAGAATTGTGGCTCCTTTTGCTGGTGTAGCACTCTTGATGGCATCCTTCTGCTTCAATATCGTACAAATTGTCGATGTACTACGGTCATAGATCTTTGCGAGTTCAATCACTTGTACGCCACGCTCATGTTTTTCTATTATTTCTTGCTTTAGTTCTATCGACATCATCCTCTTCTTCCTGTCACCATTGTCCTTAGCACTCACTTTCTTCGGCCCCATGATAACACACAAAAAAGTTCAGTAATCA
This sequence comes from Ladona fulva, assembly GCA_000376725.2. Taxonomy (NCBI): domain Eukaryota; kingdom Metazoa; phylum Arthropoda; class Insecta; order Odonata; family Libellulidae; genus Ladona; species Ladona fulva. The sequence goes on along the minus strand of KZ308463.1, from coordinate 613,624 downwards.
CGCAAAAATCAAGCAAAAAAGAGTACAGCGCACAAGATACACTTCGATTCAAGCGGGTAACACGTGCGAGTGATTGAGAGATTCTCTCAGATGATGCTCGACCCTGCGCGCCAACTAGTGGGATGCTCTGGAAACATGGCTCGTATCTCGGATTTGGGCTCGTATCTTGAACGAAAATATGGCCCGAGCTCCGGCTCGTATCTCAAAAAACTCGCATGTTAGGCTGCTTGTAACTCGAGGTACCACTGTACTTATAAACTCCAGGTGTTCTGGCCTAATATTGTGGAATTCCATCTAAAAATAATTGCAAAATGTACTTCATATTTTCCAATTCCACAAAAACCAGTTTCAACCAAGACATTCATCCTCAGGTCTTGAATTAATAAATTATGGAAATTGTAATAAACTGTGTGTGAAGTACGTTTTGCAATGATTTTTAAAAATATTAACTATCAATGACTGACCTGCTCAAGTTCTTGAATGCGTGCTCGCAAGTCTCTCACCAAAGCATCACTCTCAGCTTCTCTTAAGCGAACTTTGACGAGCTCTTGTTGAAGGCATTCAGCCACCTCATCCTTTTGACGAAGTTGATCTCGCAGCATCAGTACTTCCTCCAGAGAAGATTGTCTGGTGCTTCGCTAAATTAATGGAAGGATAAAATTAATATTTTGAATGCTGGGTTTGTTAATATTAATGCACTTGTAAGAGGTATAATTATGGAAAAACCCAAACAAAATTTTAACTTATCACAAGGATTAAGGAAAGGTGTAAATACTTTGCATGGTGAATCTTAAGGAATAATAACTGTCAAAAATAGCGACATGACTGGGACTCTAATCCAGGTCTTCCACTTTCCATGCAGGTATTCTAACCCCTGAACTACCATGCCATTTCTCTTCCATACTGTTTGGGAATGTTTTTGGGAGGAAAGGAGGCAGCCTCCACTTAGTGGCACAAACTACTGCCAGATTGACTCATAGTGACACATTTCCCTACAACCTTTTATTGTCCACTCAGTTAAATTAATAACATATCAAGAAAACAATTATCAATAAGTGCAAAGAACACTCACAGAATCTTCCACAAGCAGAGACAATCTCTGATTTTCTTCTTGAGCTATTTCCAGCTGATGAGTAACATCTAGATGTGTATGACGCAATGCTGCAAGTTCACGCTGTACCACAAATGCAGTCTCTTCTTCTTCTGCACGAGATACTTGTCCTCTCACAAGTCTGTCAGCCAGTTCACTGGATTCAGCTTCAAGCAGTTCCACTCTTTGTCTAAGCAACCTGTTTTCCGTCCTCAGGCGCTGAATCAAGATAAAGGACAATGCATCATATGAAAGTAAATAACAAAGTTTCACAAATTATTCCATGTAAATTTCTTGAAGAGAGAAAATGTTCTAAATAAATCAACAACGAATGCTTGGATCAGTACTGCAGGACTTGTAATCATTATATAATATCATAGCAGTCATTCATCATTTCTGATATGGAACAGTATTTTTGTTACAAAGTAGACAACTCACTCTTAATTCAACCATTTCCTCTTGCTCCTTGGTTTTCATCACAGTGTAGTCCTTTTCTAATTTCTTCATTCGTTTCTGATTAATTTTCATACTATATGCTATGTTCATGAGGTTATCAGGATCTGCTTCAGCACGGGGAGGCAAGTCTTTCTGAAAAAACTGAAAAAAACAACACTTCATAAAAAATTGTAAGTGTGGTAAGGATTGGTGAGTGTTAAAATAGGATAAAAGATTTTAAATGGATATAAATTCAAAATGGAGCAAATTGACCAATGACCAAGGTATGAGTTTTGATAAGAAACTTGAACAGAACATGTATGGCATGTTACATCCAGACGTATGTTTGGTTGGCTTTATTTTGCAGATTCTCTGAGCCCAAAGAACCACTCACAATAGAGTCCTTATTCACAGGCTGTAATCTACACATTCCTCAGTACTGAGGTCACATCTGATCCACAAAATCCTCAAAGTTTCTTAGCCTCTATTCTCTGTCATCACATCCTCAATCAATGTAACATGTCTCAGAATAAAATACTTTCTTCCCTAGATATCTCTCCTGTTTCTTACATCAGAAAATTGCTTGATCTAATATCTGTTCTACAACAGCCATCTCAGATCTTCCAAAATTCTCTTCTCAAGTATGTTTGTTCTCATCCTTCCCAGAACTCTCATCTCCTTTGACTATCCTGCTCCCATATCCCATCTTGAATGGTTTCATTAAATAATTTTTTTTAAATGGTCGCCATTTTTAATCTTGAAATCCTAAATCAATCAAAGACAAATTTCTTTTGTGTTCTCAAAACAGTCGTTAATTTTCTTAAAAGTAAAAATAGCGATTGCAAAGGTTATTTTATGGGACAAAAAACCATATAATCATCCTTCCCAGAACTCTCACCTCCTTCAACTATCATACTCCCATCTCCCAAAGATCTATACACTTCCACTTTATTACTTAACACTTTTTCCTTACTGGCAATCTGCTGACATTTATTCACTAGAGCCTAAATTCTTTCCTATTATTAATTAAACCAATTGTACAGTTCATTAAATTTTCCCATCGACTTGTTATTGTTAAAATGTATTTCTTTATTTGTTATTTTTTAGTTTGTAATTAATTTTACTTCCTTAACAAATTAACTCTATTTTGAAGGAAAATATGTAGCCTTTCATCTTTGAACACACACAGGTTTTCCTCATCCTTTGCTCTAGGTGGTTGATGGCTATTTATTAAGCCTCCATTAACTTTTAGTAGCAAAAGTCTACAGTGGTTTATCTGCAGTAGAAACACTTCAAAAAACCCTAATGAATTTGAGTGAAGAGCACAAAGACATGACTGATATCTAATTCTGATAAAATCATAAAAAATAATTAATTAATTATGAAATTCCATTTCTTTGGTACTACAAAGAAAACCTGTGTATAAAAGAACCTACATACAGTGGAAACTTGTCCATTGGGGAAAAATTTCTTGACCAAGTACTGTGGTATTGGTATGTATGTGATTCAAACCTGTACATAGCAGAAACCTGTCCATTATAGTAATTTTTATGGCACCATTCTGATATGGCATGGTTCTGCTAAAGGCAAATTTCACAGTAAGTAAATCCATTCAACTACTCATGTAATACATGTACATTTTGATATTGTTAGCCATTATTCTAAGCATGAGGCTGGGAGAATAAGTCTACATAATTTCTGCAAAGTTCTCTTCAATTGCTTCACTAACTTAGATCTAGCTACTCATCTCCACTCTTTAAACGATTCCATTAGTTACTGGTTATCTGTATTGAGATCTTTCAAATTAATCAGATGTAGCCCTTATTGGCTGAATTTCACATGCTCCTATTAAGCTCCAATGAACATCTATCAATTTGAATATTGAACACCATCATTCACTGATTTCATTGTCACTTCTTCATAAAATACCTATGACAGATACATGTCTTTTTATACAGGATATTGTTAGTAACCATTGTAAAATTTTTAGCAGAGGTCTGAAATATTCTGCCAAATCCATAACCTTAGGTTAACGGTAATGTGAAAGTGATGTATACAAATTTCACAAACAGCAAAATTCAAAAGTAGATATTGAATTACTTTAAGAAGTAATAAACCAAGGGGCATACATTTTGCATTAAAATTGATAACCTAAGGAGGTTGATACTCAAATGTTGAAACATATAGAAAAGCTACTAAAGTACCAATCAGGTCAGTACTTCAGGAACACGAATCTTTTAATCGGTCATACAATTCAACCATCATTACTGAGGGTTCCAGTAGTGAAAATTGATGAGAGATAAATACATGGCCAAGTTGAAATACAAATATTGATAATGTTCTAAAGTACACCACTGAAACACTTACATCATTTAACCGGATAGAATTCAATATTTAAACAGACCAACCTTAAGCATTCCTTCCATGTCCAAACATAACAAGTCATCTTTCCCTATGGTTAATAATGCCAAAGCAGTCTTGAATATTATTTCCATTCCCTCTGCCAGGAAGACATCCATTATCCTGAAAATAAATCCATTTTAATGGAAATATTTTCAGCTAACTGTAATCTCAGTGTTTATAAATACATCTCTACCAATAAACCACTAATTATAAACAAAAGACAATCTTCTATGATAAATGCCTTTTACCAAAATATTTCATAGCATAACCAAAATGATAAGCAGTCCCTTAAGATTAAATAAAGCACACTTACCTCCAAGCAACAGGGAGTGGAAGAGCAGTTGTAAAAAGTGTCAAAAACCAACTACTGGCATACATGCTGGTATGAAAGCTCTGAGATTGGAAGTGGACATGAAGGTCAGGGAGGGACTCCTGAAAATCAAATTATTCCTTTTCATATCAATAGAATAAAAAGAGGGAAAATTAATTACAAATCAATAAAGTTTTGGGCAAAATATAAAAAAAACTTCAAATAGGCCCATTTGTGCAGATTGAACTTAAGAAATTTGGAGATTCTCAGCAGACATTTGAATACCAATTAGATCAGTACTGCAGGAACTGGAATCATTTTATTAATCATATCATTTATTCATCACTTCTAATGGTATCCATCACAATAATTACTAAGAAGGAAAATCTACATAAGGGAACCACCTTTTACATTCAGTACAATTAATTAATGCACAAAATGCTTGTGAAAAAGACAGCCTATGAATAATAAATAATCAAATTTTACATAGGAAGAGTATTACATATCACATATTACATAGTATCCTAAAAAATTAAATAATACAATAAAGATATATACCTGAACAAGATTTTCCAGCTGATACATACATAGTCCTAATTCAGCCATAGTTGGCTTAAACATATCCCTCATTCTATACTCTTGCATTAACTTCACAAATACTGCAAATGCTTCTTCTTCAGGCATCTAAAAATTTTGAAGTTTGAAGAGAGTTAAATGAAAATTCACTATTCTTCATTATTCCAAATTAATTCTTGTCATGTAATGTTAGGTATTTATGTAGAAGCAACATGTTTTATTGCAATACCTCCATCAAGAGCAGTCCAACAATAAAGCCAGATCCTTGACAGTAACCCACTTCCCTATCATGAAGGGAATATGCTTTCATCACATTAAATAAACTCTCTTGTCCTAGGCCATCTTTTTCTTTGAAAAAATCATGTTCCGGATATGTCCTAGCTATATCCCTGCGTATCACCTAAAACAGAAGGTCAGTCCAAGCCATAAGGCACAGCCACCAAATTTATGATTTTTATGGTATTCAAAACTGTAAGTTCATTAAAAGGAGCAACTAAGTTACACACATTATAATTAAGATTGGAAATGAGTCAGATGTTTAATTACAAATGATAATGTAATCACTCTCCTTCAAGAATCAGTGCCATAAGCATTAACTAGCTAAAAATCCTTTAAGTTGAAGGAAAATATGTTAATCATCGATTAAAGCCACAAAATAACGATGATGACATCTTATCTTCATGTTTTAATCTCAATAACTCTTGGTATAACAAGAAAAGAACACAATCACCATTCGAATAATTAAACAACTGTAAGAGGAGAACCGATGTGATTCTCTAAGAGAATTTCACCTTTTCACATGCAGATGTTGCTTTGATATACTCTGCATACTGTTTCTTGACTGAAGAATCATGAGCCCCACATAAGAGTTGCCAAACCATTCCACGAAAAGGTTTTGGGATTCCTTTCCGAACCAAATCCTGCAAAAGGTATGTTTGCTATGTTAATCTCCAAGGTCGCAAACTCTACAGAAACAATTTATAAAGTATTCCAACTAACTTTAACAAACTGATTCCTCTTCTTCCAGAAATTGTCCCAGTCATTGACCACACGGCCCCACAACGTCCAAAGATCTTCCTCCCCACCTCCATCTTCGGCTGCTCGCTCTTGGCTTGAACTAGCACCTGCAAAGAGCATATTCGAATTAGAAATGCTCCATGGAGGAATAATATGCGAAGAAATAATTCACGATGAAAAGAAAACTAATTACCGTTCAGATATTACGTTTAGAAGCTTTGAAAATTTAGTTTTCTCGAAAAAATTTTGTTGAATCATATAGATGAATTAATCCAAACCAAATAAACTACTAATACATGAAGAAATTGCAAATTTGGCATTAATTTATCAAGGGAATATCGAGAGTTATACCTCACCTGACGTAACAGATATTTGTGAAGTGTCGGAACTTTTCCGGGAATGACCACTATTCCCTGACAATGAGTTCAGGGATTTAGCATCGGACTCGATGAGCCTGAAAAGATCGCAAATGGAGGGAGGGTTTGAGTAAAAATAGTTATCTTCAAATCTTGCGGGAAAATAAAACAAAACTGGTATGTTGGCAGCAAATTTAGATATTGATCTTTTAGTGAGATATCAACCGGATTAGTTATAAGGGCAACTAACAAGATTTCAACACCACCGCACAGGAGAGTAATGTTTTCAGCTATAATGTGATAAATTCATCGGCATCTGCACCAATTATGAAGAAAAACAAATGAGCGCTAAATACCTATGTTGTACACTGAAAAATTCGAATAAAGTTCCCGAATCCGTAAAAATTGAAACGAAAATTCAAATAAATATTATACTCACTTTTTGTTAAAGCTTTTAATTTGGTGCATTCGATCGCTCTAAAGAGTCTCACCGGGCACATATAGTAGCTAAGGGGTGAGCAGAGAAGAATGCAGAAAATCTTCTAAATTGAGCCCATCACAGATTGCCGTGGCAGAATAACTAAATCAAATTGGATGAATACTCGGAGAGTAGGTTTCTCAATGGCCTCTGACACATTTTTTTCGGTAAGTGCTTAAGCTAATAAATAAGAATTACCTGTTGGCCTCCTCCAATTTCGCGAGCAGCGCCAGGTCTTCGGCTGACGGAGGCACGATATTATTGTTACAACTAGAGGGGGTGTTGTTGTTATCGTGTTTTTCTTCGTTTGTATTCAATTCGCCACAATACTCGTCCGCAGTATTTTCCTTATCGCTTTCAGATATGATAGAGTTCTTGTCTTTAATAGCTTCGCCACTCCCCCTAGCACTTCTTTTGCTCCCTCCGTTCACTGAGTCTCCACGATCCAACTCGACAACAGCTGTCACGGCGGCTTTGGCTAACGGACGAACAGTCTCGCAGGTAGAATGCGCCACCATCGCCGAGCTCATGATGGCGGCGGGACTCCGCAGCGCAGCGCTCGAGTCAAAAGCGGGGACCGGATGAACTGAAGTTGCCGAAGCGCGTCCATCAGTGCGAGCTGCGTGATTCCTGTTGAATTGGATAAATGACACGATTGAAATTCGTGCATCGCAGCAAGAGAAAAGAGCTCATCATATGAAAATGATTTACAACCCTACCTTTTAATGCTAATGGAAAGACCACCACTGACTTGATTACCGTCATAAGATGGTCTTCATTATTAGGAATATCCATGATTTACATCATAAATAGAGTAATATAAGTTAAGGTAAAGAAAAGCCGAATTTTAATAATATCTTCAATTTCTAAGGAACTTAAATGTTTTTAAATATCCCGTAAGCTTTTTATATAATAGGCTGGTACAAGGGATTCAACTTGATAACAATTTATTTAGTATATTGCTTTGCAAAACCCGATTTCGGCAGATGAGGATGATTTATTTAATATTTAAATTCTCATGGTATGTTATGTAATTTAAGATCGCATAGATATTATAGATATTTTATAAGAATTTATCGAATGAGGAAGTGGTTTTCAGCTATTTCCAAAAATCCGTTATCTTTCTTAGACAAGTCTTGATCATACCCTTTTAAAATCAATGCTATGGGGTTAATTGAAATCATGATTTCATAAAAAGTGGGAAATGATAAATATTAAACCACCAAACCAACCTTAACTATGCACAGTAATATTCTATGCATATTAAAATTTGATTAAATCACAAAACCCTGAAAAATCGAACATTTTTGTACAGACGAAATAAAATATTGCAAAAACTACATGCCATTTCACTAACAACCGTAAGGAAGTAAGAATGTTGCAAGGAAAAACGTAGGAAGGAAGGAAAAAAGTAGTTGCACAAAATGATGATTAACAAGCACTCAAAGGATACCTCAGTTACTGTTGCGTTAATTCCCGTATAATAATAAATCATATCGAGATACGAGTTTTAATACGGCATTCACGTTGGAGACATATCCCCCCCGAGGATTCCCAGTGAATTCTGCAACGGAGATTAACAGGAATGAGGAGCATTCATCCCCGTTTACATACTGACACCTATTTCGCCCTCATTTCCCTCGAAAGTCGGTCACTTAGGACTCGCCGAAGATACGGAATCAAACGTCAGCGATTTGGGAAAGGTGGACCGTAACAACGACCATTAACGCCACTTCAATTACTTTATAATGTTAAATGGTATCTCGTTGCATTAAAATTATTAACATCACATATTATACTCATGTTCCACGAGTAACAAAGGAAAAGGAAGAGAAGCAAAATATTTTATTAAAACGCTAAATATTAATTTAAGTGCCCATGATTTCTCAATCATTGTGCTTTAAAATGAAAATGTCCAAATTCATTTTCAAAAAAAATATAAAACTATGATGATGGGTCGAAATGAAAAATCCTCCTTGCATTCGTAAATTCGCTCCGTAAAATAAGAAAATTATAATTATCAGACTAGTTAACACTATTCAGTTTTTCGCTCTGAATGATAATCACAATTGCAAATTTTAAAACATGTCAAATTAGTTTATAATGTATCAAAGCAAAGAGAAGATGATAAATACTGAAATATACCGGTTTAACGTATTTAAGATACTTTTAGGAATCAGTCAATTTCGCTATTCTTATGCTTTAGATTTTTATCAAATTTCTCATTTATTGCTCGCAGAGAAACGTAGAATTTTTATGTAACTAACTCCCACAGATAGCGACTAAAATGGGCATCACAAGCTCTGTCACTGCGATAAGGATATATTTTGAATGCAGCAGCTGGCCATTTTTCATATCTCCTCATATGGAAAACACAATGGGCATAATTCGGCCATTAACGTTTTTAAAACTGAAAAAAAAAACACAAGAAAAGATTTTCAAAAAGTGATGAAAACTTCGTGTCAAAAGAAATATGTATTGTAAGGCCTCCTTAAACTTCCGATGGGCTTAAAAGAACAAAAAGAAAGTGAAAAATGAACTAGCATGTCATTAATAATGAAGCCAGCAATTTAACTCTAAGATCAATCTTACGCGAAAGCGGCTGATTGTGAGACGGAATTCATTGAATTGAAAGGCAGGTCGCCCACTGAAGAAACCAGATTCATGAAACAATTTCAAGAAATGCGTTCCATGAAACCAATTTCTTTATTATGATCACACTGACGAAACAATTATTTCAGTTTCAATATCATCAAGTGACGAAGAGGATATTTTTGTGCTTTGGTGATAGTTAAAAAACAAACGTAAAAGGAAAAGAAAGTACTGGATACATCAGTTATGTATCAGATACTATTAGGCTTTAGACTAAGTATCATCGGTAGATTCTGAAAGATTTCAGAGATTCTACAGAATGTTATACAAGCATGGATATTTTCCACTGCTCCCACTACCTTTGTTCTAAAAATTTCATCTTTCCTCGGCATCTTCTTCCAGTGTAACTAGTGGCAAATGAGTTGAAAACACAATTCGGAATAAACGGATTTCATGAAACGAGCTGTATGAAACCATTACGATGAGTTTCTAGCAATGCCGGTTGCGCAATCGAGAAAATCAATTTCGCACGTGAGCCCTCAAATGAAGAATTACCGAAAACAATACTAGTCCCGATACCAAAGAAAAACAATGCCAAACAATGTAAACATCATAGAACTGTTAGTTTAATTTATTATCCAGGAATCGAAACAGGAACTGCTTTCACCGAAGTCGAACGCGTTACCCATATGGCTATCCGTAGGCGCGGATATTATAGGTTATATAAACCAAATTAATTAGAATCAAAAGATTTTGAGATAGGTTTTTCATTGCGATTCAAAACGAGTGAAACGGACTCATTAGCTGATTCCTCGCTCTGATTGCTCCAGAGATAGCGATGCTATGTTGATAGTGTTCTTTTTCTTGACCTGAAGTTCCTCGTTCAATAAAGCGATTGATTACATTTCTCTGCTCATCAACACGATAGCCGCTAAGGGATGTGAAATTTTCAACCTTGCCACGAAAGAAAATGTCCAAGTTTTCGGCCAAGGGAAGTGTATGAATGATCCCTGTTCTCAGCAATAGTTTTAACTGAATTATCCTTTAGATGGAGAAAACTGTATTTTTAAAATATATCTTACGTCGTCGTAATCATCGTGTTATACAATATGGACAATCAACGCCAGGAAAGTCGGCTGTGATTCGATTATTGTAGCCAGGGAATGCGCCAAATTTTTGTATGGATTATTTGCAAACTCAGGGTTAGGGGAGGGTCATTGGTTGGTCAATATTTCCAAAGAATCTCAAGAAAGGTCTTTAACTGAAGAGGCTCTGCACGTTCAAGAAAATGCACTGGGTTGTCTAATAAATACGACAATCAAAACCATGCTCTTGAAAACAGATTCAAATTGAATCAGTCGGAAAAATAATTACAATTTCCATTTTAGCATCCATATCTTTAAGTTTTCAATCCACTAAAAAGTTCCTGCATGGTCTCCCTTCCATCTTAGCTTCTGAATACTTCCGAAAGAACGCAGCAGATAAATGAGCGGGCGGTCGGCAGTCTGTAATGGGGAGCTTAAGTGATTTTGATGGGATTTATTTTTAGAAAAGCAGAATCCTTACATCTATTTCTACTCTAGCACGGAGCCACAACTTGACGCTTTCTGGTGCCACCAATCTAACACAAGCTGGAAAGAGCTTTAGCCGTCCTATCAAACCAATATGCGACATGAAATGAAACTTCAGTACTGGGTCCTCTCTTACCAATATGATCCATTTATGTTCAGATAAAATCAATCGACATTCTAGCTTCTCCTAAGTTTCACGTGAACGAAAGTACAACGCTCCTCCTTAGTTCATCTTTTCAAATAAATGGTTAGTTAAGTGACGGTGGGTTTCGATGTGGACGTGGAAACGAAAAAATTATTTACGTCGCCTAATTAAGCGGCTGTCGAAATCATATAAATAAGCAAACAGAAAATTCACGAATAACACTAATTTCAGGAACAAAGTGAAAATAGTTTGTAATCAATAGCAAAACTACTTCCCGACATAATGAGGCAACCGATTGCAGATTTATTTGCTTGGAGCACGCTGATGTTCTTGTTAAGGCTGGGGAACTGAAATGTGTTAAGCATACAGGCACAGGAAAATGTAAAAATATATCACTTGGCAAATACAACAAACGTAAACTGTCACTTTCTGTAAATCAATCAGGCTTCGTTTTAAACTGACAGATAACACCAGTCCCTGATTTGAAAGCATCTTCATCATATCCATGACAAAACCTACTTCCCGAATAAAATTTAATGGTCATTACAAAAATATTGCTTCCATACGCTAAAATGACCTTTCGTCACCGAGAAAATTGGCCATTCTTTGAACGACACCTTTGACGCAGGAAATCTATGAGAAAGCACCACATGAGACTAAAAGACCTGAAGGACAAGATGAAAAATTAACAGAGTCAGCCAAAGGATGACGTATCTAAATGAGGATATTAAGCGGTTACCGCTAAAAGGATAGAAGATAGCAGGCTCACTGAAGCTGCAACAGAATTATTGAACAGAAGTCTGAAATGGGTGTATTCAATGATGAGATCAAAGAATCGTTCTAGCTTCTTCTTTAGGAAGTTGGACTTTCCTGGAAGCGGCCGCATAATTTACGGTTAGGGAAAACTTAATTTCTTATCAAATGTCATGCATTGTCTTATGCATTGTCTGAGGGAAATTTTATCTCCTTTAAGCAAAGTGGCAGAAGCTTGGATTCTAAAAAAAGACAAAGAGGAACAAACAAAGAGAGAGATTGAGTATATAACATTCCTATTGATTTTCCATTAGACTAATATTGTATCACTTTAATGTTTAATAATAGTTATTATAATTTATTTCATCGTACCATTGTTTTTGTGCGGTGGCAATTTCAAGCGCTAATCAAGATACAACATTTGTTTTATTTTGAACTTTAAAAAACGTCATTAGATATGTAAAAAAATGTAGAGAATGTATGTAGATAAATTGGACAGTCGCAAAAATTTTCGTAGTTGGAGGTACGCAAAGTGCAAAACACTCCATAAATTCCTGTACACAATTAGAGAAATACTAAAAACGACAAAAGATATCGATTTGAGATCCTAAAGAAGAGACCACTTAGGCGAACGTATGGCACACATGCCGCAGCTGGCACTCGATGCGACTTTGCAGGCATGCCAAAGAAACACCAAAACAGTAATTAGTGTTCTCAGTTCATTTACCACATTTATAACACGCTGGGATGCCAAGGAAATATTACAGTCATATAAGCGGATCGGATAATTGCGGACGCGATTTATCATTCTATACTCAAACATGTCACTTTTCGTTAACACAATCTGAATAGCATTTAGTTTGGACACCATTAACTTTATGAATAAGTACAAAACTACTTCATGAAATACTCAAGAACGCTGATGAATTTAAAACATTAAAAGTTGGCAAGAAACCAATGAAAGAAACGCCGAAACTACTAATAAGTAACTTCAAGACGATACTAGGAGAGGATATTACTAAATTAAGGTTACAAATGTTTTCAGTTTAGCCACCAATAACCGAAATTTTATCAGAATTAGGATCGGGCTGTGTCGTGAATGTATTGTGCATCATGAAGTAATTATAGCTTACTAAGAGTGCTTCCTCCTATGTCTAAAATTGTAGTAAGCAAAAGATTCAAAAGAAAGTTGATGATATGAAGTTAAATTATTTAGCAGAATATTCATATAAAAGTATGAAAAAGGGGAGAAAACATCCAACTTTGCTTGAAAAATGAAGATAGTTATAATTTTGATCGATGAAGCCACCAACGTGGCATCAAACAAAAGAAACGAATTACCGCACTAATTTCACATGTTACAATAGCTGAAAATAGTTTCCGGATGAATCTACTGTATAATGGATCATTATATTCGATTCGGTTCGTGTGCTACCGTTTATTTCATCTTCAATGTCCCGAAATTTACGCTTTAAGCATCAAAAAATAAGTTAATTGCAATTCCGCAGATTAAGTGATGAACTGAGTTCAATTCAAAGGTGACCTAACAAACGTAACAAGGTAAAGGAAAAATAATAAATCTTTAATTGCGATAAATTCCGAATCACGCGATCAAAAATTCTGTTTTCTGACGTTTTACCCATCGTTAGGAAAGTCGATGAATAGAAAAAATTAGCAATTGATGATTGTCACAGGAATATCAGGAAGTAATTTATAGAATGAAATATTCATTGTCTAATGAAATATCATTGATTGGTATCTGAAGAATACCACAACAGCTTTTCATAATGATGAATATGGGTGTGAGAGAGCAAGCATCTGAATTTTTAGGAAACAGATCTGCATTAAGTCTGTCATTTTATTTTCTAATTCGTATCGTTCCATCTATTATTATACTCTTCTCCTTTTGCAGAAAGTTACTAAGAGGTATGAAATTAAGCGTAAGCGAATTCACTCGTGAAAGGATCACGAATCAAATTCCAACTCCTTTCAAACGTACACCGTCGGATCTCAGAAATAAGGTAACCAATTACGGAATGACTCACCGATGACTAACCCTTTTAAAGCCGCCCCCCCGAGGGCTGGTACGTGTTTTCTTGTGGTCGTCGCTCGTCATTCATATTTCATAGATACTATTTTTTCTTTCTTTCTAAATCTCTTTCCTTGACTGTAGAAAAAATCGAGTTTAAAAAATCATACTTGGTCGAACGCGATCAAATCGATTTGTTATCACTCTTTGCATGCCTCTCTCGGGTTATAACGGATCCCGAACGCTCGCCACATGAATGCTTTGGAGGGCAACAGGAAGGAGAATGGAGTTTGTCGCCAACTCCTTCCCTCCGGAGGCATGACACCATATGTTTTCGCCTTCTTCATTCCTCCCTTCACCCTTCCCTTTATCTCGCGTCCCACACGCAATTCCCTCCTCTACACTCAATCGGTGATTCACTGCCGCCTCTCCTCACCTGTGCCGCCACATTCCTCCGCCATTACGTTGCCCATCGCCCCTCCACAACCACCGGAGGAAAACAAAAAAACTACGGGCACGAGCTAGTCTACTAGTAGGCCAGTGTTAGAGCGCGCTTGTGGTGGTACATCGAGACTTCAAACCATGGGTATTCTCGGATTCTAGCCAATATTACCAATTATTATTACCATAATAATCTTACTTGGCATGAATTTAATGATCAATACACGATGACTTCATTAATTTCGGCTATTCGTTTCATTTCAATCGAAGGGAAACAAGAAACCTCAATTCTCGTCTGAACCCACCACGCTCCAACGCTCATAGTGGATCCGGCATAGCCACACAGTTATCGCAGTGACCGATTCCAAAAACGCGGAGGAAGTGCTTTAGGGCATGATTATCCAAGGAGATTCCACTAATTTCGAAATTACTTTGAATGGATTATATCAAATCGGATAAATAATTGTTAGCAACAATTGATATAAAATGGGCATTTCATGGGAAACCATTAATAATAATAAAACATTGACCATTTACTTTGGGGAAAACGGAATTCGGCTTTTTTGTTGTTTTCATTTTCGTCCGACGGCTGTTTAAACAAAAACTGGGCATCTTTTTTCATACGATACTTGCATGTTTACCATAGCATGATATGGAGACAATCTTATTATGTATCACGATTTTCCAGGAAGAAAACACCCACAGAATAATTTTTATTGCCACTAATTGCGTCTACGTCCACACACCTTCATGTGTCCTGAATGTATCTTAAAATACGCCTGAAGATGTCTAGAATGTAGACGAAACTAGTCGTAGTAAATATATATTCTGTAGAAATTACAAGTTAGTTTTCTTCTTTGGCACTTTTTCTACAGGGTTGAAACTGAGCACATCAGATTCATTATCATTTAACAGCGCCAATGATGTTTTCATTCATGATAAACGATCATCAATTAACGGAATTCTTATTGATTTACTTTGGAAATAAAATATATTATTCACAAAGTATATATGAAGGCGCCCTCACAGTTCCACGAGCCAAAATCTTCTCTCACGTTCCATATAAAGCACACAAGGCATAGATTCCACTCCAGTAGTAAAGATAGAGGAAGAGATATCAACAGCAGAATCGAATTCGGAGGGATACTCGGGTGTTTATGGACTCTTTTAAAACTAAGAAAGAATGATTAACGCCTCATCATGTAAAAAAATAGTCTGTTTTAATTCTTTTCATGTAAACATGCCAAAATTGCAATCAAAATAATTTCCTTACTCTAAGATCATAATACCTACTAGTCGAGCACCTTTTATGTTCGAATAAATATTCTCAGATCTATCTACAGAAAAAAGTCTCGAACCTTCATGCCCCCAATAAGGCGATAAATGGATACGCTCCTAACGAAATTTACAGAAATTTAATTCACAGGATGAAGTAATCATATTCTTACGGACACTATACACTACTACCTGGAGAAAGTTTCGCTAAAGACTCCACATAAAGGATGCCCCACTCCTTTGCAAAATAATCTCTCCAACTCCATAACTGCATTCCATGACAGCAGAATAGCACTGGCTAATAAAACATCCAGCGCACGAGAGTTAAGAGGAAATGACGAATAAATTAGATGCTTTCGGTTGTGTTATAACTAAGATAAGGTCTTCCGTTTGCGAGAAAGTCTTTAAATTAACGTATCAAACGAAATGAAGCTACGAGATTATTTGATATTAGACTTATATCACTAACAGCCATATTTACACGTACAGGGAAATGCTCAGGTATTTCCGATTTCTCTCAGAAAGGCAAGCAAGCAATGCTTATGAGTACCAACTCAAGCACAGTGTCTTCCCTTACAATTAGTGAAGGAATGCTCATCTGTTGAGTTTTAGATCACAGAAAGAACAAAATAATACGTAGTGAAAGGAAGACGTCTCATTTAAGTATTAATGCTGTAAGATCCTTCGTAACTGTAAATCGTATTATATTATCACATTGAATATATTAACTAACGTTTTTGAACGCCAAATTTCAATTATTTATTATATTTTAGGGTTCTGCAACCATATTTTGATGAATGGAATGTTTTTCATTTGTTTTATGCTAAAGAATAAAGAAAAATATATCTTCCATCTACTTTTGTCTCATTGTCAGTCTTGTTCATGGCTGCGATGAAATGAAAGCTACTGAAGTTTGAGTGATGGCACTGGTTAAGGCCTCTCCTGATGGAAAGCTACGAAAGGTGTTACCCATAGAGTAATTTTCCTTCACTTTCGTAGACTTGTTCCGTTTACAGCATTCAGTGGAAAAAATGGGCAAAGCTCTTGGTAGCTAACGGTAGAGGGGATGAGGTTTCAGCCAACTATCGGACTGAGTACTCTGCAGATAGATTATTTCCTTGAATCTGTGTATAATAATATTTTTATGGTATTATCAATTTTATCTAATATTTTCATGGTATAGAATTATAAATAAACTTCTGTCTATCGCAGTGATCAGAACTACCTTGAGTTTTCATCAAAAACATACACTACACTAGGAGCTTCTTTTGGTTGTTCATACGATATTTTGTTCCGAATAGAAAAAGTGCGAAATAATATAGTAACTTTTCGTATTCATCGAATTACTTTACGTAATCTTCATAGGAGACCGAAGCCCTTGAACAGCAGTTAAGCCTTGAATTGGCCGAGTAAATGCAACCCAAGCACGGCGGAATCCTATGCATCTTTCAACTGAATGGCCTTCAAAGTCGCTATGGACGTTGGGCAAACATATTTGATATTAATCTCCTACTTCTCAAAACAAAACAAATCTCATCCTAAATGGTCGGCAGAAAGCGATGAAAATGAATTCCATAGTTTCTATTCAATTATAATCACATTTTAAAGCATATTTTTTACTTTGGGGTCAAGGAAGGAAGCACAGAGGAAATATAATAGGAAAATATGGAATGATGTAATAGGATTTACAAGCCGATTTCAAGAGTGGGTGGCAGGTTTTATGCTGAATCTTTGAGAGAGAGAAAGATGAAAGAGTAAAATGAGTAAAGGTAATCTGACGGTTTAGGAGGGCCTATCGAGAGGGGAGCGGTCGTCGGATTTGAGATGGGAATGGTGCTTATAGAGGAGGATGAAAATTTTTTGAGTT
This sequence comes from Ladona fulva, assembly GCA_000376725.2. NCBI lineage: Eukaryota > Metazoa > Arthropoda > Insecta > Odonata > Libellulidae > Ladona > Ladona fulva. The sequence goes on along the minus strand of KZ308463.1, from coordinate 596,286 downwards.
GTCTGAAATGAGGATTTAAGGATTACTCGTAAATCAGAGGATGAAAGGAAAATATCAAAGCTGGTAGTTTTTATCAAGACGGTAAACGATGTAATATTCCATACAAAGGTATTAATAATTATTTGATTTTACATAGATCGATATAATTTTGATCGAATTTCTCATAACCATACATTTCATTTATAGCTAATTGGAGATATTTCGTCACTCCCATTCCCGGGTCGTTAAAAACTTTTCAACATTTGATATTGATCAAAAGACAAAAAAAAAAAAAGAAAAATTAATAGCCGAAATATCAACAAAGTACCTAAGAAATTCATTGTTTGAAACCAATCGGGTGCACTTTCATTCATTAAAATGATTCGTGCTTTCAATGACTATTCTATGACTATTCAATACTTGACGTAGAGCGAGTGGCCCTTACCTATACCACGCAGAGAAAGTAACAAACAGTAGGTGGTGAATAATGCACCATCATTTTCGCCACGTGTAATGCCAATGTAAAACCTAGGGCCGGCCCTGTGAGGAAGGCATGGTCTTAAGAGGGTGCGAAGTGGACTGGAGAGCAGTCGGAGGCCCGAAGGGGCGTTGGGAAAAAAGTGGCCCAGTTCCTGGCGGGAATGATAGGAATGAAAGGCACGGAGGCTAACGTGGCTGCCAAGACTCCAAGTTCCTCACGTTTTCAAATCTGCTCTTTGATCCCAGTTCCGCAAACACTGGCAGAAGAACTTCGTTTTCTGCTGATTTCGGTCTACGCTTTTCACGGGAAGAGCATTAGTCTCTCTCAGAGCTGAGCAAAGCCCTGATACTCGAAGCTATTGCTCGATTTATAAAGGTAACGCATGGAAATTGTAGGGCGGAGCATCTGAGGAATTTTCGAGACACCGGAAGTGCACGCTACCAATGCTTTGAAGAATTCATAATTTCGCGTGTCCCGAGAGAAATTTCGAGTTCAAACACATCGCCGGAGATTCTGTTCGGGTTCACGGAAATGGAAATGCGAGACTCCCGTTATCGTTATGGTTAATGAGCACGATGTAATTTCCAATGAGATTTTATTCGAGATATTTCGAGGAGTTGATTATCATGAAATGCCAGGCTAATGGCGCTCACATGCGAAAATATAAAATGAAGAAACGGTGAATATAACCTTTAATTCATTTGCAACATAAACTAGATGACATTTTTTGTCACGAGAAGAAAATTAAAGATGCCTGCAATTGGTTACGAAATATATCATTTCAGCATATAAAATTATGAACTTTGATGATGATATATATGATATAAATGAATAATATCTACGTTTTCAGTTTGGATGATATGCCATCATTCATAAGTAACTGACGGAATATATTTCCCTTCTTAGAATAATGCAAATGTTACTGTAATTTTTTAAGGAGAAGAATTAAATACAGAATGTGATGTTAAATAATGAGAGCGACTTTTAATGTTATAATAACAGAGAATTTAAATCACTTTCATTTTGTAAATATTTCAGAGTTTAGAACGAAGAACAACTTTTCGGAGTTTTAGAATGCCGAGACGCAACGCAAAAATTGAGCACTGATGTAACCTTAAATTTCCTTTCCTGAGAGACATGATCCAATTAAAGCGAAAAATCTGAAAGACTAGCGACGGTTGACAAGAACTTAAACCTTTTAAAGCAACAGGTATGTAATTTTATTCCATTTAGGAAACATTGCAGTACCCTGGACAGAAATAAACACAATTCCATTTTTAAACTATTCAAGATTTCAAAATGTTTACGTAAAGACATTAAGGAAGAGTTTTATGTACATAATCGTGCGTTAAAGAAAATATAAAACATGCTTTTTTCAATTTTGCACACCAATCGGCTACAACGCCCAATCCCTCCGTCGAACTGTTTGAATGATACTGACATTTGCGCAAATAAAATTCTTCTTTCGGTATGTAAACAGCTTAAACGAGGATGGATGACTTCTATGCGTATATTTGTACCCTAAATCAAACCCTTCAACGGGAACCCTTCTGATCGTTTACCCAAGCAAACCGTACACGCTTCTCCCTCATTTTGGTCCGTAAGCTTTCGAGATTCAACATTCTTTTCCATTATTTATTATTCGTATTCATTCGCTATTTGACATCTAGACAAATATTGCAGGAAAATATTGCAATTAAAATCCGTAGTGCACACACACTCAATATAAAATGCTATACGGCACATTATTATATAAAGGATAAAATTCTAAATGAATCTTTCCGGTTCACGTTTATGCGCGATTTCTATCACAATGAAATATACTAAGATTCCATTAAATATAATACTAATTTACTATTATTAATTTTAGAACCTTCAATCTATGATAAAAGTCGAAAACTAAGAAACGAAGGTCGCGCCCAAAATTTCATCTCTGCAAAGAACAACTGCACGCAGGTAATCTTTCTTTCAAGAATTGCGCAACTACATCAGGAAGAAAAAGGGTGACACTAGCAAATGCTGCACTACGAACAAACATTATTCTTTAATCCATCCGATATTTCCGGCCAGGAAAAATAAAAAGGTCTGCGTTGTGTTGAATGAAAACTTCAGGGCAAGTAAAAAGGTATTCGTTTTTATTATCTAAAAACAATCCAAACCAAGCGCATGCTTTATCGTTTGGGAAAATGCCCCTCTGGGCACTATATAAACGGCTGATAAACGAGATAAAGAGTGCAGCGTCCTTACTTTAATCATAGGTCTGAAAGAGGAATTTAAGCGCCTTTCATTCATAAGCTCAGACGCAGCAATAAAAGAGCAGAGGAGAAGGACAACGAAAGCGTTAAGAGGATTACCCTTACTACAAATAGTACAAATCTACCTAAATATGTCCTGTCCATTAAAAAGAAACAACAAAAATAAAAAATAAGGGTTCTAAGCCGTGTGGTTGTCGTAAGAACTGCATTACATGTGGTGAGGAGAAAATTTATAAAGCTCGGGAGAGACCAAGAGTTAATTCGTGGAAATTCAATTAATTCTAACGTTGGAATCCACCCGTTTTTAATATTAAAAGAATTTATGGGATGTGGTATTCCCTCTGGCTCATCTCAAAGTTGCAGAACATAAGCCTTAGAACGATGAAAATACTATAAAATTAAGGGCTCATTAGAATGGATACACGGAGGGCTGGAAATGATGTAGTAACCGCAGTGAATCGTCCATGAGGAAAAATGAGTCCATGAGCTGGTTACGTCTTCGAGATCTACCGACAAAACCAAGTTAGCCATTCACGATGATTATATGATATAAATAGGCCAGCTGCAAAAGATACATGCAAAGATTATCAGAGATGTTATAAAAACGAAGGCAATAACAAAAAGTGAGCATCTTTTAGTAGTCCCTCATGTTTTCATAACAACGCAAAGCTTTTCTAAGCCTGAAACTTCCTTGTCATAACAAAATATAATAAATGAAAAGCAACATATTTGAATTCTGCATGAATAAAAGCCAGATTCAATGGAACTCCTTCTCACTCACTCCTGGAGACTAGTTCTTAAGACTTCTGGACTTGAATAAAAAAGTCCAAGGAAAGTTTCCTCTAAGAAAGCATGTGATTTGATGAGAAATACCGTGAAATATGTCTTACCGAGAAACTTGAGGAATGAGGGAATTGAGGATTGATGAGGAATGAAGAAAACCATTTTCACAAGAGCCTCCTTTAATATCTTTGGGGTCATTCTTTGAAGTATTTCTCGTTTTGCGAAGGTGTTCAGATGTTTTATACTGCGCGCAGTAGCATAGAATTTACGTCGTCTAGCACAATTAAGGCATCTCAATTCAGCAATTAAAATCAAGAAAATCGACAGTACAATATCGTAGTGGAATGCTTTCCTTAGGAAATAGCTCGGTCAGCAGTAAACTATACCACTTACCGACTTTACAACTTTTTTAAAATTTATCTTTAAGTAAAATATTGTGATACGGATGGAATCTTATCAGCGATGTATGAGTATCACAGCAATGACGTATCCGAGATCAATGAGTCAATGCTTGAACTGATTTCTATAATTACCGTAAACCGTAAAATTAATTGAGCCCTGGGGGGTTACTTGGACCCAAAGCAAAAAAAGGCTGGAAATGGCCAAAAGAAACACATTTTGCAGTACATACATACAAGTGGTGTCATATAGACAGGAAAATCGTTCCACCGAAACTTATTAAAAGGGGTGTTTTTTATCGCCTTGTATATACTTCTCACAATTTGTTTGCCAAAAATTATACAAATTCCAAGACATCATTATTTCACATATGGTTCCATATAGTGTTTTCGATTTATTCATTGAGTTTTTGCAATTAAATGATAATTTCATGGCCTCAGAATGTCTCTAAAGAGTTATATTTCCAGACCCAATGTCCTACTGAGGCCCACTACATATTTACATTGATTAGTCAATGGAAAAAGGAGCTTGGGTCCAAGTAGCCCCAACCTGGGGGCTTCTATGACCCAATTTAAAAATCAAAAATTTTATTACAATCACCGAAAAATCTTGTTCAAAAAAGCTTTTAAATCATCGAAAAATATCTAAAACAGTAAGAAATTTGTTATCAGCACAGGTTATGGAATTTAGGTATTGTTTTGTTCGGAAAGTCCAAAAGATTAGAAATTTTGGGTCCAAGTAACCCCAGTAAAGTTTACGGTACATACCATTTTCTCACATATTCAGAACAGTTTTGTCTGGATGTAAAGGCGTATTTTAACTGTAAAAGTAATAAATTCATTTTGTGACATAGATTGTCAAGAGATTAAGAGCGAAATGTTGAAATTTGAGAGATAGGGAATAAAAATTCCCGAGGAGTTGACTCGGGGCTTGATAAGAATGAAGATATGAACGTGAAAATGGGATAAAATAAATCCTTTGATAGAATATGGATAGAGGAGATTATTTGAAGAATTAAGGACACCAGGAGAAATATAGGAATTTTAATGGAACGGATGATCGTCTAAGAAGAGAACGGAAGATTGAAGATGTGATCGAAGGAAAGCTAGCTAAAAAGGAATGGGAAGATTTCAAATAAAAGATGAGCATAGGAAGAATGAAGAGAAAGATAGGAGGAGCTCTTTTTTCGCTAACTCATGATCTACCCCAGTAGCTCCCAACGTTTCTGAGCTATCGCAAGCTATGGGTCCATAAACTCATTTCTAACGCTCACAAGCCGACACTACATCAGTCTTTACGACTCCCATAGGAACACCCTTCTTATTCTCAGGGGACGACACAGTCCACTTTCGAAGTAACTCCTCTGTAGTTTTCCGGTTCCATCTGTTCTCCTTGAATACATGGAAAGAGCACTTAACTCACATATATAACAGAAAAGTTTACGAACCCAACGTCATTTACCTTGGTTATAAAAAGAGTGGAAAAACTTCTCTGCCTGAGTTAACTTACCACAGATATTTTAAGTTTCTAAATATACACACATTAAATGAGATATTTTATCGAGAAAAGGCTTATATATATATCCATTGGTGATATCATAATTTTCAAACATTTTCACATCGCAATCTGCTAGATTTCCATTTAGGGTACATTTTAAGCGCAGCGTTAACTTTATACGACTTTCCCAATTTCACGTATCTTTCTTCTTATGACTCTGAAGTAAAGAAGATACCCATTTCCCCACACTCTTTACCAAAATCAGGCCCTTAATGGAGAATTGACGAGATAACAGAAATAGTGATGGATACATAAAACAGTTATAAATGCGTTTGTGTGCTCTTTTGAAAATGTATCCGATCTCATAATGTACTTTTTCTCTCTAAATGTTAGGATGTAAAATTAATTTTTATTACTGTATCACTTTGGATGATGATTTCAAAAAAATTTACATCAATCTTCTATCGATCATATTTTATTTAATTATACTCATTCCAGATACATCTAGAAAGATTGTGTATTAGTAAATAGCCTTTGGCAATTGATTTAATTTGCCGATAGTGCCAAGGATCACCGTTCTTTTGACGAACTCGAATAATGATTAACCAATAAATATGGTTTCTAAAATGTGCTTCTAATGTGTCTCCAATTATGCTATTTAACATCGATCAACTAATGTTAAATAGCATATTTATGAGAAAATATTCGTTTCAAAAGAAAAATGAAGTGATACTGATATCTGAATGTGAACAAATTTAAGACTTGAATCATAGAAATTCATTTGCAACATGTAATCTGGAAATTGTGTCTTCAATATATACGTATTGCTACCAAAGCTTATTTTATGCATACCCTTTTACCCATCTGCGAATCGTGGTATGAAATGAAAAAGCATTTCTTCCCAAAAACTAAATGAAAAAGCATTTCTTCCCAAAAACTAACTCCAAGAACCTTTTTATAAGTAATTAATAACTAACTGTTACGTAAACATTATGTGTTTCCTACTGATACCAGGGAAGCCGTAAGAATAAGCGAGTACGAGATGAGGCAGCAGGAAGTTGATGAATGAGCTGAGTCCCCACGACAAGTCTTCGTTTAGATGAATCGAGAAAACTAAATAATTGTGACAAAGAAAGACCCCATGATAAGAATTTATTTATCTGATCATTTTATTAAGACATAAAAATGTCAGTTTACCATTTGTCGGATATATTTGCCATGATATATTTAAGTTAAATCCAGAACAACCTCTTCGAAATAAGAACTGATGAGTAACATTACTCCATTACTACATTATTAATTACATTTGAAGGGGTACCATTACATAATGGCACTCCTTCAAATGTGTTTGCACAAGTGATGTTCTCAGTTTTCTCACTTTATCCAAGCATAATATCTTATATTTCCCAAAAATGTATTATTACTTAGCTATTATTTCTAAATAAATAGTGAAGATTCGAAATGTACATTAATATTGATGATAACTTCTATTTGATCCCTTCATTAAATTTTTTGATTGTTGGAGTTTCTCTTCGCGATTATACAATGCTACACCATTTCGAGCCCTGAGAGAGAAAAGTTTTGCCGCCATCACTCCGGATAAAGTGGAAATGTATCTAGTTATTGCAAAACGTTATCGCACATATGAAAGAGCAATAACTCATTTTTCCTTTTTATCGCCAAAAAGAATATTATTTAATGGTTAACGCTGATAATTTTTGACACCATCAAAATCATTTGACATAATCAAAATTTACTGGCTTTTGTTAATAATCCATTTTGCGCAAGTGTTACTCTAAGCTCGCTCTATTATACTGTGGCAATATGGATTAAAATTATGACCAACTAAAACCATCTATGTTCGCCATGTTATTACGTTTACTTATTCTCTCAGATACTCAGCTACTCAGAAATATATGACATTACATAATTTCCTTTCACAAAAATAATGATTTAATCGAGTTTTATGTCCACTATGAAAAATCATACATTATAAAAGAGCGGTAACAAGGATAAATGACATCCATTTTCCGAGTAACATTTTCGAATACAAAACTCTACATTCAGCATCCAAAAACTTTCACTTTGGTCTCTTGAAAATATATTTTGCAGTTTGTCTCCAATCCCTTTCTTTTTTCTGTGTGTACTTTAACGTTTCCCTTCAAAGTGCCCTTCATGTGACATTCTATAAGTTTACGAAATATAACCCACTAGAAGAATCGCTCATACAACTACTTCTTTCTTCAAATTTATGATCTAGCATCTCATATAAGTTCAGCTATTCAACGATTTATTTTCTGCGTACGTCATTGCTTCAGTGAATAGATATTCCATAGATTACGCCCATTATGTTCACATTTCACATGAGCTCATCTGAACAAAATAATTCATAATAATTTCTGATAAATTATACGTGGAAATACCTACAGGGATCCTTTGTAAACGAAAAGTATTTCGAGAATTCAACTTATATTTGAGGATGCTTGCGTTCCTTTTCGATTTTGTGCGTACCAAATAATACCTACCTAATTTCAGGTACGAGATTGTTCATGAATAAGCTTAGCTAACACAAAAGTATACATACAGATATAGATTAAATATTTTAAGTAGTTCAAGAAATGCGATATTGAAGCTGTATTTGCTACTTTAGGAGGAAAATGGAGAATAAATAATAAAGAATAAATAAATTGCACAGAAAAAATGAAGAAAAGGATTATTTGAAAAAGTCAAACCGAATATTTCGCGCAGTAAAAAAAGAACTGCCCGCTTATTGGAAAAGTATCGAATTCAATATTGAGTATCCTCAAATTGGAAAAAATCGCTCGAGTTAGGAGGAGTTAGTAGTTGGAGGGTGTACGACCTGACGGAGGACACAAAGGCGTCGGATTTCTGACTCGACGCACCCGAATACTAAATTCACCAATCAATTTCCTCTGACGGCGAAGAACGGAAGCGAGTGGGGGATTGAGGAGGCGAGAGACAGCTGAGAGGCCACAGAGGGCAGAATGATGGGAGGCGGAGTGTATCCGGAGGAGCCGTCCGGAAGTCGAGGTGTGCGTCAGTTTGACATTTAGTCCGTTGCCAACGTGTGACAATTTCCGGAACGATGAGGAAGAAATGTGTACCCACATCCATTAACCCTTTGAACGTGAGCACTCTCAAAAGTACATTCAAGGAAAAAAAGCACCAACTGGAACGTCAAATGTGAGAGCGCGATGAATTTTCATCTTTTTTTTTAACCGGAGGTTAATAGACGAGTGAAGTTATCGTTCTAAGAAGCCTCGCGAAGACAACTTCAACAACTCACTCCAATAAGAACAACGTACATCCCTACAACAACTTCGCGCTTCTTATTAAAAAATCCCTTTAACGTTCCGAGTCTCTTCTTAACGGAATATCCGTAAATGAACTCGTTCATCCTCGACAACCACCCAGCTTCACCGGGACACCCCTCTTGGAAATGTCCATTCCTCTTATTTGGCTAATTTCTCATCTTTTCCAGCATCCGAATTCAAATCAACGGCAACCATTAAGGAACAGAACGGTAGCTACTCCTTGGATCTTCTGGAAATCCAGCAGCCTCGTCGATAAAAGGGACGTAAAGCCGTGGTCTCCCTTGGCCACGTAAAGTGGGCCACTCAAGGTCAATCGTGCAGCGAGAGAGGGTGCAGAGATGTGAGGAGCCACTCCCAGATCGATGAAATGGGGAGAGTACCTGGATGGGCGTGGTTCCAGCCGTGGGGAGGGAGGAGACAGGGTGAGGGGGAGGAATGACGTATGGGAGGATAAAATCCGAGCCACAGGAAGACTCACCTCTTCCTCTGGTGAGCCCGCTCCCATCGGGAGAACACCAGCTCCCGAAGAACCATCCGAAGGCGCGAATCTGTGGAGGGCGCAGTGATAGATGGAGGAGGTGAGGGTCTGAAAGGTCAAGACGACGATGAGGATGACTAAGGGAGCGAAAAGGACAAGGAGAAGGAGTATACGGTCCAGAAAGGCTAAGAAAGGCGCGGAGGGAACGGCCGGCGGTTCGGAGTCGTAATCGGGAGGTGCGCTCTTGGACTCGGAAAAAGACGTAGGGCTCTCAGAAATCGTTTCCGGGCGGGAAGGAACTAGGGGGCCCGGTGGAGGAGGGGACACGGGGGTGGTGGAGGAGAGTGCCGAACGACGAGTTATAGTGGAGGACGAAGTAAGGACGACAGACGAAGAGTCAGGGGAGGAAATGCAAGAGGAGGAGGAAAGAGAAACAATTTGAGAAGTGGAAGATGAAGGAGGGACGGGGGAAGATGAGAGAGGGGGAAGGGGGAAAGAACGAAGAGAAGGGGTGTAGGAAGGAGGGACAGAGGAACGGAGAATGGAGGAAGAAGATTGAGGGGTATTAGGAGAGAAAGAAAGAGAAGGAGAGGTCCGCAGGGGAGAGGCAGTAACAGGAGAGGAGGAAGAAAGAGTAGAGGAGTGAGGGAATTTGGAGTAGAGAGATGGAGATTTTGTGAGAGGAGATCTAGAAATGGGAGATTTGGAGGAGGCACGAGAATTGGGAGAATTAGAAGAAAAAGGGAGAGAGGGAGACGTACGAAGGGGTGATGCGGTTACAGGAGGAGAGGAAGAAGAAAGGGTGGAAGTGTGCGGGAATTTTGAGTAAAGAGACGGAGATTTTGTGAGAGGAGATCTGGAAAGAGGAGATCTAGAAGAGGCGCGGGAATTAGTTGGAGAATAATTTGAGATGGCAGGCGAAGGAGAGGAAAGATGAGAAAATTTAGAGTACAAAGAGGGTGATTTGGATAGAGGAGATTGGGAGTGAGGTGATTTGGAGACTGGAGGGTCAGAAATGAGAGAAGTATCGCGGAGAGGTACTGCTGGTATAGAAGAGGAAGTTGGAGAAGAAAAGTGAGGGAATTTCGTGTATAGAGAAGGAGATTTGGTGAGAGGAGATCTGGAAGAGATGGAGACAGGGCTAGAATGGTGAGGTATTGGGGAAGTAGATGGAATAGAATAATGGGGAGGAGATCTGGAATAGAGAGAGGGAGACCTAGAAAGTCTGGGATATTCTGAGGAGATAGGAACAGTTGAGGAAGGCTGGCAGGCAGTCGATATGGGAGGAGAATTTTCTGGAGAGGATAATTGCGGTGATTTATAGTAAACGCTAATGACCTCTGAAGAAGAATGGGGAGGAATGGAAGGTGGAGAGGAGTTTAGCGTAGAAAAATGAGCGGGAGATTTAGAGGATGTTCCTCCATGTAAAGGGGATGAATGGAGAATGGAGGTACGAGGGGGTGAAGAGGAGTTGGGAGAAGATGAACGAACAGAGGCGAGGAAAGAGCGAGAAACGGAAGAAGGTGGAAAGAGAGTGGAACGATACGGAGGAGGAGGTGTGGAAGGACGAGGGGGTGATGGAGGAGGAGTTAGTGGAGGAGGAGATGTAGAAGGCAGTGGTGGAGGAGGGCGAGGAGGGGGCGTACCACGGGAGGGAGTGGGCGAGGGTTGGGGACGGTGATTTTGTTTGATCGGGGGTGGAGGAGGAGGTCCGGATTTTGGAGAAGGCTTCTTCCGGGTTTTAGGACGTTCAGGCTGCCTCTTCCCGAGCGACCTCTTAGGTTTAGCGGGGGCGGACTTTTTCGGCGGGGATTTATCCTTTTGGTTGAGAGAAAATGGAGAGGATCTCAGGGATTTGGATTTGGAGTGATAATTAAGAGTTTTCGAATCGGTAGGCCTGAGGTGAGGGGGTAGGCGCTCGATCGGTGGCGGAGGGGGACGGGGAGGCGGCGGGCGGGAGGTGGACCTCGATCGAGGGGGTGGGGGTCGCGGAGGAGGAGTCAGACGGGCCGGGGGAGTTAGACTGGTGCGGAGACAGTGGACAGGATTTGGAGGATTGGGAGAGGGAGAAATACTTGGGGAAGGGGCAATATTAGGTAGGGTATGGAGGGTTTTGGGGGAGGGAGCTAGGAGACAGGCGGAAGCTGGAAGAGGGGAATATGCGAAGGGAGGAGGCGAAGGGGGCGACTCTCCTTCTTCAGGAAGGGGCGATGGCCCTTGCGGGATACAGAGAGAGTTTCTGGGGGAAGTACCACGATAATTGAATACGAGCGGCCTCGTAGGGGGATGATTCTTACGAACGTACGGCGGAGGACTGACGCAAGATGAATAAAAAGAGGAAGGGGCGTAGAAATTCAAACGAACGGAGGAGGCAGGAGAGGTCAGAGATGACCCGGTGGAGGAGGAAAAGGTAGAGCTAGTAATGAATGTAGAGGTGGTGTGGCCCGAGGAGGGAGAGTTAGAGTCTGGAGGTGTGGAGGAAGGTGGAGTTGAGGAGGGTATAGTGGAGGAGGGAAAAAGGGTCTCGTATTGGGGGGCGGTGGGGACGAGCCCTTGGGAGGGATCGGAGGACGGGTTCTGCTCCAGCGCTGCTACACGATTAATGCACGCGACTAATTGGATCACGGGTGACTGCCATCGTGGAAATTGGGGAGCCCAAAGCGATTCGATAATTTCGCTATCGGAGGAAAAAAGAATCCAGCCGGCTCAGCTGTTTCACCGACTGCGGCAAATATCCGTTTCTACAAATATGGAAGGATCCAGAGGTGATAAAGAAACAGCCTCCCTTAAGCACCCGAGGATAAAAAAATATCACGAAAAAATCGGTGCCACGAGTGTTGACGCAGATTTCATTGAATCGTAGAGGACAAATCAAAATTAACAAGGAGGGCGGTTTTGCGTGACCGAAGGAATTAAATCTGCGGTCTCAGGTACTTCGGTCGCTCCTCTTTTTCCTTTGCAGGCATCGAGGAACGGATGGACGGGGAAAGCGGTCGATATGTTTGTTTTAGTAAGGGAAAAACCACTCGGGCGGAGAAAGTGATTTCGGACAATACACTATGCAAACAACTACACCGATATCTTCAGAGAGCACCGCACTAGACGATCGATATATCATACGAAGCGTGTAAGAAATCCACGCCGCTACGCGAAAAAATCCCTCATTAGGATAACTGGCGTTGGCACCTCAAGACAACGGGATAACACGTGAAATAAACCCAGGACTCGAGTTCATAATACGCATCAAGTACTTCCTGGATTGACAATGGTAAAGATTTGCCGCCAGGACGCGATAATCAAGCAAGGCACGCAGAATGGAGAGGGAGGAAAGAGCGAAAAACGACGCCGATCACGAATCCCCGTCACGTGCTGACGGGCGGCACGCGATCTCCGGAGAGGATACCGGAACACCTTTATGGGCGACACACGAAAAGGCGTTTCTTTTCTGCCTCCACACGACAAGGCGACACTTCCCACGGGGCCACAGTCATCCTCCACTTTTCGAGGAGTGATCTTCTCTCCCTCTACCCCCCTCCACCACCCCCTCCACACCCCTTCCGGTCAAGGACCTCAACGTTCAAGCAGCGCACTCATCGTACTACGCTCACCAACGCGACGCGTACACCCCTGGAGCGGAGGAAGGTCTTCGGGAGGAAGAAATGTCGAGGCGGGTGGAATAGGGAAAAATGGAATGCGCCACCTGGTGATGGACGGATTATGGGTCCGCGTGGTCGGGATATTCGGGCGACGTCTCCGTCGGTTCCGCGGGGACGGATCGTGGAAAGAGACGCGGTTGTGAGCAACTTGCCTCGAAACTGCCGCCGCCACCGTTGGTGCCACCGGATTCCGGAGCAGATCAATACGGACAGCGGAGGCGAGGAGGAGAGAGGCTCCGGGGAGGGCGGTACTGACAGACAGACGGAGGAATAGGAGGGCAAAAGAAACGGTGGGCAGAGAGAAAAAAGGGGGGAGTCACTGAAGGAATGAATAAAGATGTGGAGAGCCAACGAGCATGAGCACGGAGAGGGGAAATTGAGCCGGTAAAGAGGCGGCGGAAGCGTGCACAATAGCCGCGGAGAGAACACAGAGTGAAGGGATGAAAGAGAATTGGGAGGGAAGGATAATATCAGCGAGGAAATGAAATTAAAAAACATCGGGGAATTCTATAATGTGTGCAGTTACGAACTCCCCCACTAGCTCTTGGCCTAACCCTTGCTACGCTCTCTCCGAGTCGATCGAATGAAAGGGGAATGAAAAAAAATCGGATGAATATACGAGGGCACGTTTGAGGAGGGTTTGGAGTGGTTGGGGAGTATGTACGATTCGTAGCCGTGATATTATTTTGAAGAGTAAGTGGTTTCCGCATAGGAGCTTAGCAATTAAAATTACGTGTAGAGGGAAAGAAAATCGAGGTGGCTTTCGAGAAGATGGAGCAAACGAGATAGAGCATGGAGGGTAAACATAGAGTCTTCCTCGCTGTTTGCTCTCGCCTGTTACGACGACTCTGCTTGAATTAAGAATGCCTCTTCCGAGGCTGTTAAACTGGAAGGGGTGTGACAACAAGCAAACCGAATTGCGTCTTTACCATCCTTCTGAAAGAGGAAGTTGCATCCGATAATGCATCGAGAGAAGCGAATTACCGCTTCTCAGACGTCCGGACTGCAAACAGTTGATGTTCTATGAACCGCGCTCTTCAATCTAGATAATTGGGAAGAATCGGGTTGATAACCTCTTGATAAAAGGAGTACGACGCTTTTTTTCTGTACCATCAAAACTCCCGATTTATTTTCCGATATAAAATGGCACGGATGTTGAAAACTGGTCAAAATTCGCTCCAGCGAATTCTCTCTGTCGGACTCTCAATGATTTTTTGAACCCGAATCTAATCGGAAAATCCTTAATTGGATTGCTAATTAAGGTATCTTCACTTGGCTGCTGAAGGGTTCCACTTCAATGCTTAACACAGCGAATCCTTTTTCACTTTACAAGCTGAAGAGCGAAATTTTGATAAGATGTATATTAAAGTGGAAGTAATAGACATGACGAATAGTTATCGAAAATGGACTACTTTATGAATGAAAATTACGTTCATTTTATTCCAATGAGTTTACATTTTCATGAGATTAAAAATCCTGTACTAAACGTTGGTTTTGCTGTACTATACGTTGAATATTTACGTGACAACAGTGTAGTTAACTAAAGAACTTGGATATTGTATTACATTTTTCAACTCAAGAGGATTTAGAGGATTGAAAAACGGTTTGGCGTATCATGCGCATAATGTCAAATGTTAAGTTTTTCAAAAAATAAAGAAATAAATAAGTATTACATAGTAAAAGATCAGAGGAAATTTCTATGAAACATATTTTATTTATTCAATTTATTTTAACAATCACCCCTCCAATTTGAAAATCTGCTTCAAAGTGAATAATAAACTGGTAAAAGGTTTAATTGACCACATGGAAGAAAGAAACACTTTGATCAAACACAAAGCTTCAGGAAAACGGGTAAGGGTGACTTTGCGCAAGATGGTGCGCACCCAGGAAAAATCCCAAGGAAGAATGGACTTGAAAAAAGTCTGACGGGACCGGGACGGAACGAGACCCGGGTTCAATTCCCGGTCCCATCAAACTTTTTTCAAGAACTTTAAGCTTCAGATTGGCAAAATGTTTCACAACGAAGTAAGCTCGGTATTGCTTTATTCGAGCAAATAAATTGGGTTCTTATCTGCTATACAACCGAAGACTAAATAGCGCAGTATTAGGGAATCTATATGCATCATGCTCTCACATTCAAGAAAGTGCATAAGTCTTCTCCAAAGCGTATGGATTTCACAAAAATCTCCCGAAATGAGCTCTGCAAAAACTTAAATCAACCTATTTCTCTCTTAACAGTGACGCTATTATTTACGGCTGCATTCCTAATTTCCGGTCGAAAGAAAATGCTCGCGAATTTCACCGCAGTTCTGCGTTTAAGAAGAAACGAGCATTCGCAGAAAATATTAGCGTAAATAAAATTTCTCATGCAGCGCATTAATCGCCAATGGAGTGAGCATGCAATGTACTCTCTATCTACGGAAAGGAAGCATTCGTAAGGAAATTAAAGGGCCTAGACGCGATACGCTGGTGTGACAGGGAGATTAGTGTCACGGCTTTCGCAGATGAATTGTGTTGGGAGCAGTTCAAGGAAAAGCGCGCTCAACATCAGTTAACAGGCGAAGTTAAGGACGCGCGAATCCAGTAACTGGATGTCGTATTTAATTAGACCGTATGATGATGTAGGTCGACCAGTCCGCGATGCTCGTCCGAAAGAAATCGACTGTGAACCCATTATTCCAAATGATCCCGTTCACTAAATCGCATGTGCTCGTAGAATAGAGAGTTCGAAAGGTATGTTTTGCATCGCTCCGCTCATTTCCTACCCCTTATGCACGATTGCCAGCAAATTTGATCCCTCCAGTTCTTATCCCTAGGTAAAACATAAAAGGGGATCGTTATATGCATAGTATATTAGGAAGGTGATAGCCAAGTTGGTAACGCCTATGCGTTGGTGAAAGTGGTTTCGATTCCTGATAGGGACCAAGAGGCTTATCGAGAAAATATAAAAACCGGATAATCCTTAATAATAAGTCCTTTTACATCTCCTCCAGCTTTTTAGCAAATCATACACAGCGGTGGGGAATCATTCATGGAAGGTAAAACTATATCCTTGCGTCTTATAATGCTACGAATCCTATGAGGAAAAATTATGACGATTCCCCTCAATATCCATAATTTTTTCTACACATCTGTGAAAATAACAACAAAAAAAACATGTGAATCAAAAGCTGAACTTTTTTTTTCATTTCACTAAAATAACTAAACAAAATATCTCAGTGTTCTATAGGTGAATCATAGCGGTGATTTGATAGGACTCCCGCGAAAGAGTTCGATGTTTGAAATCAACAAAGACGATCCTTTTGCATTATTTTTTTGAGATTGTTGGTAAAATGTTTGCGAATCACTTTAAATAGGCAAGTAAAAAGACACTCTAAATAGTTTCAGTATTATCTCCGGTGATTTCCCATAACTAAGTGTCAACTAGTTAAAAAGTATTTTACTTTTCTTCAATAAGTTGAAGAAAAAAATCATTATAGAAAGACAAAACATTCTTCAGGCGTGTAATTAGGAGAAATACCTCTCTGTCTGTCGGCCGTGCAAGCTCTCGGAAAACCTACGTTTCGGCCGACTCGGTGGCCATCTATAGGATTGTGTGTCGCAAAACCACCGAAATCGAAAAAGACAAAGGCAATTTCTGGAAATCGGTGGTTTCGCGGTATACTAAACGTAAGAAGAATACCAGGTAGGCGGCCAAAACGTCGGATTCTAGGGAACTTACCCGGCTGACAATCCAAGAGGTTTTTCTGCAATATCATTATATTTCTTTGCACATACGACCAACGGAGCTTCACTCTTACAAACTTCTATAATAATAATTCCCAAGTCTAAGACTGCTTCAACCATGATATTCACTTCATGCAATTGGTTTGATTTAAAAAACCAAATTTATTAACCTTGAGTTGCTTTTCTTCGAATATACAGTAACTACTGGTCAAAGTCTTTCAATCGCATCAAAATTGCACAAACAGAAATTTGCTCGTTGATAGATATGAATCGCTTTTCATTTGTTACATACCCTGGAGCGGTCATCGACTGAGAATCCGTCGGCACGAACCGTATCCATTAGAGGCGCGCTCGAACAAAAAAGCAGTTATCACTGACCGATCTCTCCTTTGCGTGTCCTGATAAATTTCGCCCTTTCAAGGTCACATTGATGTACTGGTGAACTGGTGATGAAGGTGGGTGAACGGAGGGCAGATTTGTTCGAGGGAGGAAGTTAACTCAAAACGAAGATGAAAAAGAGATACGCGGTGAAATCGGTTGATCAGCGGTAATTAGTCGCGGTAGCTGAAATTGAGGCTCTCACACTTGCACAGCACACACCAACTCTAGCTGCCACGTATGTCCACTCTCTACTTTTTCTCCTTCCGCCACACTAAAACACACCTCCTCGTCCGCCCACAGAGCAAAGGTTCGAATCCCACTCATCTGCTGCATTCCTCCTCCTCCCTTTTCATACGCCTACACTGCCTTCCCTCTCCCACATGAGCCTATACGCGGAAATAACGCTGGACTGGAGAAACTTTTCGCGTAAACAAGTCGTTAGGAACTATATGAGCATTGTTGCGTGGTTTCGAAAAATGCTAACGAAGGATTCTGAATGTGGCTGGTAATAGGCGAAAATAAGAGTAAGCTACAGTGCCGTAATAATGCGGAAATGATAACGGAGGAAGTAATACTCGAAGAGTGTCGATGAGCCTGTTTTATCATTAATTTAACAGTGCCGGATTTGTGATACGAGGAACGTGTCGGGAGCCATAAAATATATGATCAATGAACTTCGTTTTCCCAAATTGACGGTATGAAACAAGTAACACAAAATTAAAAACTTTGTGAACGTACATTCATTATAATTAATGTACGTACTAATTTTATTCAAGCAATTTTAGCAGTTTTAAACATCTAAGTAATGATTACATGATTAGCATCCATTAAAATCGGAAATTCAATATGCAATCGCGAATTTCTCCGCAATCACATTTTGACCACGTGAAGTGTAATAGTCACGGGGAGTGAAATTGAGACAGCCCTCTCACACTTGCACAGCACTCACCAAATCCAGCAGCCTATTACGAATAACGTACTAAAATATATATGAAGGAAACTTAGATGAAACAACGCGTTATTCACAGAGCAAACAATACTTTCCACAAAAACAATTTAAGCACAATGCTCATTTCATGCTCTATCGGCAGCTTATCTCAGATTCAATTGAATGAGGAGAACATGAATAATAATATGACGTTTACAAACGGATTCGTGTTTATCTCTCACGCCTCCGATGAATTGCGCTTTCCTTCCTCAGGAAATTCAGATAACACAAATTCCCATTTCCTCATCTGACGTCAGCCGCTTCCGACCAAAATTTATTGCCAATTACTGGTTACTACTGGTATTTAATCCTCGTCACTAAACACTTGTAAGAGGTATGAAATAATGAATCGCGTATTTTGGGTAATGATAATGCGCAAGACATTTGTCACAAGCTGCCAATCAAGCACAGATAATGGCACTGTAACAATTAGGAAAACATAATGAGATTGTAGAAGTAATTTTTTATTTCATAAACAACCGGTAAATGATTAACTGGCACCGTTTCTGGATGGAGAGAGATGGCTATTCTACCTAAGGACAAAATATTGTATATTATTTTGGCGAAACTTCATAATTAAGGAAGCTTCTAGGATTACAAGCATATGCCATACACACAAAAAAATACCACCCACCATGCCCAAATTCTGTATTATCTACTCGAGATATACTATTCTATATTTTGAATCAAGAGTCGCGACTTTAGCGTATCTTTATAAAATCATATACTCATATCCTCAGAGCAGTATTTCCCAACCATTGGTCCACAACGGCACATCTATGTATCAATTCAAATTTTGCGGCACACTAAACAAGACGTTTGCTAGTTCAACTGTAAATTAAATTTGAAAAAAATAATTAAAGATTTAAAAATTTTACTATCACAACAATCTTCTGTCAAACGGAAAATATACATCGCTAAATATGGCAGACATGAAGTGCAGAATCGGAAATATATTCTCATTCTCTCTGTATTCTCATTCTCACGTATCACGCGGGCAACAAACGATTTGTCAAGGCGCACCGGTTGAGAAGTACAGCCTTAGAGGGATGACTGATAGTGGAGCAACGCCGGAAGATTAATTAGTTGGATTCTATTTTTCAATTTCTATTCGGAGGAATTATAAGTCAGGCCCTTAAATAATCATCTCTAAAGAGTACATACCATGAAAACTTCCCCGAAGATCGGATCCAGCGAGGGACATTCCGAGCGCCGAAATAGCTACTGCTTTTCCTCGGAGACATCCTCCTCCTCTTGGAATATCTTTTCGCCCAATCGACTCTAACCCTCCGTCTTGATCGGTCCGCTAAGTCGCCAGGGCGCCACTTGGGAGACAGGGAATGACCCTGCGACTTAGCGAGACATCTAACTTGAACGGTTTCCTCTGAAGAAAGACGCATTCGCTTGAGAGAATCCTCGGAGGCGCGGAATCTCATCGCCTCGCGATAGAGCCCGGCGAGGATCGGAAATTCTCCGCTGCAGAGATTCTGCTTTTGCCCTGACCATGCGCTACACATGACGGTCGGAGTGTGTACCTGAGTTGTTTTCCACTGTAAGCTTTTTATTCCGCGGCGTGTGTCAACTGACCTCTTCATTTGGGGAACGAACTCTCGGCCTCCTTAATTGCAGGCGCGATTCGAGATCCAATTCTGAGGTAGCGATGATATCCACAACGGTCTAGATTTATGCCCCGCCGAAACAGGCGCTGCAGCATTTAATTAGGTCAGCTGATTGCAGAAAAATATGGATGAAGAACAATGGAAATAGAGGAACGAAACAAATATTTTTTACGGCTCGCCGTATATCTTCCTTTACGTCCCCTCGCGGACTCGGGACGGGATGTCACCTCATCTGTCATTGACAGCACTTCAAACACCCTAATTGCGCCTCACCGACTTTCCTGAAAAATGGGTCAACTTTCAGAACCAGCTTACTTTCAGGCGCCTTAGGTGGCTATCACCTGAACTAAATGAGCGTAAACCCATATTTCGGGCAGGAATAAATTCCATTCGTGGAATCAATGTCCTCTCCAAAAATTCTAATGTAAGGGCACTTTTTTGGTAGAGAATTATAAGGAGGCTCTCATCTTGTCACGGGAAACGCCTCTCTCATTAAATTTTTGCACACGTTATTTAATTCGCGCATTCAAAAGAAAACAGGTTTTTTAAAGTGGCGTTATTTTTCTCTGGGCAATTAAAAAGTGCATCCTTAAAATAAATGCGGTGGGTTTCATTTTTATTTAGATTCGTGGATGAGCCGACATGGGTGGCGCTTGGAAGGGCTTCTTGAATCACGTGGAATGCGCGACTCTTGATAATAATGGGGGAATATGATGCACTCTCTTTGGAGAATTTTTCATAAAATCCTGTGCTTTTCAAAGAAGGGAAAGGTTGGAATAAATCATGAGGAAATTAGATTAAAACCGAAATAAATGCCGAGTTAGCAGAATAGAAGAACTTTTCAAAAGCCTTCTTTAAAATGGCACTATCTCATTCTGACTCAAGGATGAAATGTATAATTGACTCAGCATATTTATAAGTCAAGACGTTTTTAAGTATGCATGAAGTTAGGCAATTTGAAAAAACTCTGGATATAATTGTCCTTTCAACATGGGGATAAAATATGCAAATATGAGCAGTATGCTTCTTTCCCTATACTTATTAGTACTGCGTTAATCCCCAGGTCGATAAGAATTGCTCAAATGTATACGATATTAAATAAAGGTAGATCTCTGAATTAGTGATTAAGCTGGGCAGAATAGGTGTTCTATTCTATTCTACGCAAGAAACTATTCCAAAACAACCGGACAATTTCAACTGCTTTTCATACATAGCAAACTTCTGCATTAATCGCATTGATAAAAACATTCCACCCTTACCAATGGCTAACATTTCACTACGAAATTTTTTTCACGATAAAATTAACGAAGAGCATTAGTCTATTGGATAGAGATTAAAAGAATATCATTAATGACGATTATATTTCAAAAGAATGGAAGTGGAAGAGACCATGGCCGGATAATTCAATCATGTTTTTCGCGTTAGATAATGAAAGAGAGAAAAAGAAAGCTCAAATTTTACAGAACAAGAACTTATCCCAGATTTGAAATATGTATGTTATCTAATCTTATCCAAAATTTTCAGGATGGGGGCAGTCATAAATACAATATAAGACAGAACCTTGCAGATCCTTGCGACACACCGAGAGTCGTAAAGCTTCCTGTGCATGGCATGATAGAGTTCTCTAGACGCATTATTCCAACTAAAAACTATTGCTCCATAAGTTCCAGTATGTTTGTTTATTTTTAATCAATTTCTGTTCTATAGCTTATTTTTCAAAGGAAGAACACACTGATTATGAAAATTTCACAAGATGGCAGGTAGATACGCAAACAAGATTTTAAAAGGAAATTTAAGAATGGATTCTCCCGGTATAGAAGACAGTTCCTTCCGAAAATTGAGGGGAGAACGGGAAGGAAAACTCATTCTTTGACGTGACCAATTCCCGTAGGAACTTGTGCCAGTCTCGCGGAGAAAGATGCATCAATCGTTCGCGATGAATCACCATACATAAGGTCAAGGCCTGTCACTCGATAAAAGGTGGAGGGAGTCATCATTTGAACAGCCTCTGCTAGAAATGTATGTTTCCCTTTCTCTTACCCCTCTATTCTTTCCTTTGCGCATCTCCCGCTTAGATGTTGAAATGCTTCGTCCAAGTACTCTCACTACCTCTCTTATTCCTTACGGTTTTCCTTTCCTCCGTCTTTATCCGCAGATCCTTCATATTTCACGCAGCTCCTTTCTTAGAGTTATTTTCATTTTACTCTACTTCCTTTCCCCAGGACAGAACCATCCACCCTTTTGTTAGCTATTTTCCCCTCTGGAACCAATGCATGAATATGTATACTACTTGCCTTTCTCTTCTTTTGCGCAGAACTCTCCGGAAACAGCAAGAGCTAATTACGAAAAAATTTTCGCGATTTATTCCCGTACATTCTCTACGAAGAATTTTTCCACTCTGGCTGCATATCGTTAAAGTATTCACAAGACCGTTTCAGATAACTCAAGCTCACTTGTGATCGATACCTCAAATTTCTAAGATTTAACTTCCGAAAGAGAAATACTATAAAACCTCGAGTTTTATCAGTTTGCTAACTTCAATAGGATACATGAGTAATTCTTGGGCAGCAGCAAAACATCCTTCAAAATCTTTCTACACTAGAGCAGAAATATTCCCATTTAAAATATCCGCACTATAGAAATTATCTCAATCTAAAATCCGTGGGCTCCTGAGCCTAGTGGGCAACGCGTTCGACTTCGGTGAAAGCGTTCCAGGGTTCGATTCCTGGTGTTGGCCTACGTGCGAAATGACCTAAGTTGTCGAAGTTCTTTAAACAATACTACTATTAAAATCGGGTTAGAGAACGTTCTTCGATATAGTTCAATGGCCGAAGCAACAGCTAGGCTTGCAAAAGTCCCAGGTTCAAATCCCAGTTTAGTCAGCTCTTTTCACGTCCACTCCTTAAGGATTTGTTTCTGGGAGTAAGACTTATTCTAAGTTGCTAAATATATACCCTCCATAGAAGGAACTCCTTCGATAAAGATTCCAAAAGAAATTTAAATGGATAGAACTACTCGTTGCCTTATCCTTCTGTCAAAACCAGGTCATTCCCCTTTTTTTCCGGTTGACGTAATAGTAATGATTAGTCGTAGTTATACATGCTTAGTAAACCTTCCCCCGATTACTCTTACGTAAAATGTGCAATGTAGGGAACCGAAAATCAGAATGGAATAAAAACGGTTATCGGTTTCTTTTCGGTTTCAAGAATTTCAATTTTCTTTTCTGTTTGGGTTCGCTTTTCACTCCGGGAAAAATTACGTTTTCTTCGGTTCCGGTTTCATGCCCCTGGTCAAAATAATTTCAACGGAGGATTTTTTCTGTCACTTTTAAGCGGCATATTCAATTTATTTCTATCCTAGAAGTCTTTCCGAAACATCGAGTAATTTCAACCATAAAACATGCGATTTTCATTACGTACTAAGAATTGTCGTTGATTTTACTATATATTTTGTAGGCTGCGTTTAATAGGCTAATACCTCTATAATTTTCTGGCTTATTTCGTTCGACTTTTTTGAAAATGAAATTGAATGAATTACTTTTGCAATGTTCCATTCGTCTGGAATTTCAAGGCACGTCCAGCACATATTACAGAGATGTAGCAATCGCGAATGGAAAATAGGGGGGGCCATACTTAATTAATTCTGAATTAATGCCATCTAGTCCAGGTGATTTTCTGTTTTTTGTTTTCTTTAAAACGTTTTGTAATACTGTCATATTGATGGGATCTAAACCAGTTGTATCGGTTTTTTCAAATACAGCTTGTTTGTTAAGGTTGTACAAGAGCTGTTGGTAATGTTTAATCCAATCCTCTTTAGATATTATATTTATCCTTGCGACATCTCTTTCTGTTTTGTTCAGATGTTTTAACATTTTACAAGCAAATTCTTTTCTGCCATAGACAACGTTTTCTTCATTACTTATAAATGTATCCATTTGCGCTTGCCATACGATTGATTTCGTTCTGTTTCTAATTATATGGTAATTTTGTTTTGCTTCTTCAGATTTCTTTTGTAGGTATTCCTTATATGCTCTGTCTTTCTGTTTGATGGCTTCTTTTATTTCTTCATTCCAGATCCTTAAACCTCTTTTTCGTTTGTTTTTTGTTCTCATACCCATTATTTCATTTCCGATTTGTTTGATGGCATTTGCAATGTTTCTCCATCCTTCATTAATATTAGCACTTGAAGGTGATATTTGGAGTAGTTGTGTTAGTCTCTTTTAATATAAGTTTCGAATACTTTCTTCTTGTAATAAATGTACCTTGTAGACTTTCCTTCCCTTTGGTATTCTTGAATTTTGGGTGATCTTTTCCATCTTGACCACATCTGAATCTTACACTTAACTAAATGATGATCTGTGTTGATATTTCTACCTCTGTATGCATGAGTATCTATAATCCTTGGTGTTAGTTTTTGATTGACGATTACGAGTGTGTGTATGTATATATATGTATGTGTATATGTGTGTAATCTGAAGACACACATTGCATTCATAGATTATCAAAAGGCAGATTTGACAGCATTCATCGAGACAAACTTTGGTCCATAATGGAAAAGCGGGGAAATCCAACTCATTTAATTAAAACCATTCAATCTTTCTATATAAATACAAAAATAGTAATTGATACTGGTATCGGCAAAAACGCAACACAGGAAATCATAACCAATCAAGGTGTTAGGCAAGGGTGTCCTCTGTCGCCAACATTATTTAACTTATACATAGATGATTGTTTATGAGAATGGAGGAAAGTTACACCACTAGGAATTCAAATAGGAGAAAATCAATTTTTAAGTTCAATGCTATTTGCTGATGATCAAGTCATAACTCAGGAAAATGAAGATAACTTACAATTGGCAGCCAACAAACTAAATCTGCTATTTAAAGATTACAACTTGAAAATTTCTGTACAAAAAACAAAGACAATGGCCTTTCTAGGAAAGTTACCAATCCGCACAAAAATAAGGATTGATAATAATATAATAGAACAGGTATCGCACTTCAATTATTTAGGATGCAATATCACTTATGAAGAAGATAAAGATTTTTTAAATAAAATAACCAACTATCAAAGAATGTGTGGGACCATAGAGGAACTTAGAAGGGAAAAACAGCAAAAGAAACACAAATAAAAGTTTACAAAGTAATGACTGTCCCCACATTGCTATATCGATCAGAAGCTTGGGCTTCTAGAAAAAAAGACTATAGACAGATAGAAACATCAAAAATGAAATTTCTTAGATCTGTACACGTCTGGACCACATAAAAACAGAAGAAATTAGAGAAGAATTAAGAGTATAACCAGTGACAGAGGTAGTAACAAATTATAAAGAAAGCTGGAGAGAGCATGTTAATCGCATGCTTCTTGACAGGATTCCCAAAAAGATTTTAGAATATG
This sequence comes from Ladona fulva, assembly GCA_000376725.2. Taxonomy (NCBI): domain Eukaryota; kingdom Metazoa; phylum Arthropoda; class Insecta; order Odonata; family Libellulidae; genus Ladona; species Ladona fulva. The sequence continues at coordinate 571,313 of KZ308463.1, read as the reverse complement.
AGCCATTAGGGAAAAGGATGACCAAGACTACGTTGGTGAAGCCGGAACAGGCAGAATACCTAATCCTTGAAACGAAGATGATGATGATGACTAAGAATTGTACTTAAAATTATTGTCACACAACTCTGAAATAGGATCAATTTCCAATCAACAGTCTCACACTTTACTTCGCTAGTACTGTGAATATTTTTCATGATTAAGCTTAGGACGAAAATGTAACAAATCGCTCCTTTCTCAGCTCTTACCGAGTGACATTGACATTGAGTTTCACGCATAACAACCACCTTAGCTTCTTTTTAGAACATACATCGTGTTAGAAATATTACTGAATCATTAAAGTTTATAAGAGACAGTTATTAAATCTTTATTCCGTATACTAATGATAGTCGAGATATTTACTCATTATGATGGAATGTTTGCAGAAAAAAGTCCTCCTTCCGTCAGATGTTAGCATTTATGGAAAATTTTGATTTAGTTACAATAACAGAGGGAGATATTTGTCTTTCTTTATGTATTCTTCTTGGTAGAGAGAAAATAATGATAATAAATGGTTTGGTTATACGTACTTTGCTTTCCAAGCTGTGCTGGTTTCCTTTGTTACAAGATTAGGGATGATCTCATTCCAATTCAGAGAAAGATGAAACGTTTGCAGGACTCAACCGCTCAGTCGGAACTGGAATGTAAAATAACTTTGGATGAAACCTCTTCTTAAGCTTGGGTCAAAGGGATCGCATTAATAAAAGAAAATATTAAGTCAACCATAATTTAAACCTCGATTCACTCGAAAGATTTCATTGTTGGTTCTCAGGCACGTAAGATAAAAATCTCTGACGACGAATGATTTGCAACATTCGATTTCCGAACTCTAGTTTCAATAAATATTTAAATTTTCATAATCTAGTGTTGAATTTCAATGATTGAGATTGAGTGAAACTCCATCTCAATCATTGAAATAAAAAATATTTGTTTAGTTCCACAAAATAACAGAGGATAATGTAAAATAGAATACAATAAAAATAAAAATAGGAAAACTCTTACGATCTCCCCGATCGTCAGAGTTTCCATATTTTTATTTTAATAATAGGTTTTGCATTTAGATCCTTATGATGACTCAGTGAGTTGAAATTAGTAGCTCAAACATGATCGGATTTACAATTAGGCGCCTTATGCGCTAACTGAGGGCCTGAAGAGGGACATTTGTTGCTTTTTAAGGATTATAATCTCTGGTACCTCAATGAGATCCTTGAACTTAGAGCCTCTGATTGTCGAAATTCGTCCTTAAGCTAGAATAAAATCTTATTTTGTGAAACTATACAAAGTCTTTCTGTTTCAATTTACGCATTTATGTGGCAGTTACATTTTTAAATACACGTATTACATTGTAATATTACAATTTTGGCTTATTTCCTTGATACCGAATCCTTTAGCTAAGATTGTCACCAATTTCACCAACTGATATAATTTATATTTTGTTACCTTTATTGGATGAAATCTACGACGGTTAAATGGATCGAATGGGCCAAAAAATGCTGGATTTAAATGAAAGAATCGAATTTTGTTATCTATTAAACAGAGAAGAAAGTAAAATAGAATACAATTACAGTTAAGATTGAGAAACTTCGACGTTCCGGTTTATGGAGGAGGAGGGCTATTATCATATTGAAGGAAGTGATTACTGCAAGTTAGTACAGTATGTGAAGAGGTGAAAACCATCTGAATTAAGAGAACTGAAGCTTCTTAATCAGTTGAAATCTTATTATGCTTTCAAGTAATGAGAATCTGCTCGAGAATCATTTGCCTCTATGCATAGTAAAGTTAACGCTCAACATTTTTTCACAGTCAAAGCTTAGCAAAATGAATGTACCATTTGGGAACTAAAATAGCGATTTAAATTTTATTATGAATTAAATAGTTACGAGGAGGTGCTACATAACTTTCTTATCATACCCAAATATTTGATCTTGAGGCATAGATTAATGCAACAATATCTGGGCCGATAAATCCTTTCAGATTAAACTAATAAGGAATATAAAATGCTCGATAGTTTAAACAACGAAATAGATAGAAAATAAAAACAATAAGCCAATTTTTGTGTACGATAAAATAGTATGAAAATTGTCTAGGTTCTACGGATGGGGGCCAACCAAACAATTTCACGCCATGGCATTTCTATGGGATGGGATTGACTTTATGTATCGCCACAAGCTTCTTCAGAGCAAACGTATTTGCAGTTACAGAATTTCATTTAAATTCTTATAAATTTTATTTTGGATTCAGGAATAAAAAGTTAAGTATTTACGGGTCAATTTTCTATCGTCTATTTACACGAGTTTAAGCCGTAAAAGTATAAAAGTAACCGCCACCTTTAATTTCCATCTCCTTGGTGTTAAACACTCTAATAAATCTAGAAATCCTTTCTCTCTTTGTTTGTCACCACAGACAGCTTGGAAATTTCTCAGGAAACACACCACGCACGTAATGCAATAATCGTCACCGCCTATGAAAGCTAAATGGGCCGTTGACAGCGTGGTCTGGAGAGGAAGGAAGCGGGGGCGCGGAGGATGTGGCGAAAACAAGACCGCGAAGGAGAGAATAGCGCTGACAGAGCGCGGAGATGGAGCTCAAGAGGGTAGAGGTGCACGACGCTGTCGGAATACATGATCGCTCAATGGGAATGTGGTGTAGGCCGCGAGAGAAGGCCTCAACAACGTCTACTGGGATTCGAATCGTGTTTTGGACGAAAAATAAAGCGTGAGCGACGAAACTGCGTCATGTGTGACCGGGAATACATGCGACGGGGTCGCTTCCCTATTTCTCTCCCCGTATGAGCGGCGAAGATCGATTTTTATAACGGGGCCCATCGGCGCTATCTCACTCGCTACGGATGAAGGCTTTTTACCGAGCCTCGAATATACGAGCACTCAAATCCCCGGCACCCATATCCATAATCCGGACAAGTAGAGCGTGAGTTTCAGGTGGCTGTTATTGGAGCGACCTCTCCTTTCTTCACATCTATTAATGAGATTTCATTCCCCCGAACCTCATACAATCTCATTCATGGCTCATCCAAACGATGCTTACGATCGTGACAACGAAACTCAGAGGTAATTATTTGAGTAGTTGTAGTAACGGCCTTTATATGAGATGGCACGACTTTTCAAATTGACAATGTGACTTTCATCATGAGATATAGTTGTTATAGAATTCTTTTCAATGTGATTGGAATCAACCCTAAGTAGACGGAGTTATTCCTAATACTCGATTCTTGTAATAGAAATATTGCAATAAAAAATAAAATAGTCACAGGCAGAGAAATTATTTTACAGTTTCGTTTCTTCTTCTATCTAAGGCTTAAGTTTCGGTGTATTTATTCAATAATCAGACATCGAAAAAAATTTAAATATGGCATTCCGTCAGATTCTACTTGAGTAGATTCAGAAGATATTTTAAAGTTACAATTGACCTCCTGTTCAATAAATTGACATTTCAAATCTGTTTGACACTTTCACTTTCTACCTAAATGGAAAATTTAAATTCAAATTAAATTTTTATTACGATTGAGTGGTTAACTAATGTAATAGAACTTCTTTAGAGAAGACAAATATTATTACACCACGTATAAATAAAGATAAGACAATTGTATCGCTATATTGATATTTCATTCAGAAAATACATTTTCCGCGAAAGTAATCGATTAGGGTAGTTCATGGTAGATATACCCCCTGCCACTCGCCGAATGGCGGCTTGCAGGTAATACTTAAAGATGTAGGTGATACTATTAATTAACGACTACAGTGAAAACTTATGAATGTAATAGGTGGGGAATATTACAAACGGAATTTTAGCAAACATACAATATGTAGCATAGAAAATTGTTGTTTTCGTTAATTCCTATCTATTTTTAATCAATAGAGTGAATTTTTTTCTTCAAAATAGTGCATCTTATATAAAACGAACTAGATCGACCGTGGAATCTCCCTTCGGAATGATGAGAAATTCATAATTCGCAATAAGTCTCTGGATCCAGTAAAAGTATTTTCGGGAGAATCTGGTCTATATCGGAATATCTTATTGGAGTACACCAAAGAATCTCTCAGAAATTGAATATTGGGAATTTACACACGTAGTAACATTCTGGAATCTGAAATATGACGGATGAATAATCCAATGCAATCGAAATTCCAATGTCAAAGGCAAAAACAGCAATCGCTCTCCAAAGGAGGCAATCGGTTTTCCTTTAGGTCAACTTATGTAGCGGAAAAATCCAAATTCTTAGACCACCAATATCGTAAATGCATTTTTCACCGGATTTACATCTCGTTCAACATTCGCGGCATTTTTAAAATTAGAAACCTAATCTTAACGTATGATGGAAAAAATGCAAGCTTCCAGAATAAGCACCAGTCCACAATCTTAGTAGTTTTTCTTCCTCAGAATGTGACGTTTAACGGGCGGAGACGTGAAAACAAACGCGAGCAGCTACATCATCGCCTCTCCGAGAGAGGACGTGTTCGCCATGAAAATAGCTCTTTCTCATTCGCGGATTTAGTCCTTCATTCGACCACTATGAATAAGCGGAAAAATGACTATATTCGGCACCGCGTACAGAAAGGCATTCCGTTCGAAACATTCATCGTCATCTGTATTAACTTGTAATTTTTCGAAAAAATACAAAATACGATTAAATTATTTCCATTTTCACTTGAATGTTATGTAAATTAATAATGGCAGGATCTAGCTGTTTACTGATACTAGCAGGATCTAACATATAAAGGGAGCAAAATCCTAAAATATGGTAGTACTATGCTTATATTTACTTAGATATTACGTCGCGATTTTCTCCGGTATCATCTTAAATCAGACAGCAAGAAAAAGACGATCGAATTTGGATCAGATCCAGCGGACATTACCGCATGAATCAATGCATTTCAACTTCGCAACATTTATGATTATAAAATTTTAAAATTAATTTTCATCTATGTTATCCCAAGCATTAGAGAATAACTTTTTAATGAAAAGAAACACTTCGAAACACAGAACACACTTCGATTCCTTGGTCTTATCAATGCTCCTGATATAGTATGACGAAGCTTATCTAACAATCAGCGCATAACATGCACCGTGGAACACTTGGAGTGTCACACACGGACAAAAGTTGTATCGCAAATAATGTTGGATGATTCATAGTCATATACCTACACTCATGATAATGGTGTTAAATATTTTCTTTAAATATCGTCTTAAGTATTACTTAAGTTACAAATCTTTAAAATATAGGTGACATTTTACGTTCCCAGCTTCGAACATGGCTGTTTATGTCAGATTGACGTAGCAAACAAAAAAGCCAGTTTTTCGCGAAGTCTCGTCTTATTCACACACTAGTTTTCCGCTATAAAACGGTCCACGGAATATCACAGGCAGAGCCGCTGCCAAATATTCTCTCCTCCTTGAGCAAATAATGACACCCATTTCCTTCCCAGTTCTTCGCTCTCCAAAATCGTATCCACTAGAAAACTACCGCATCGGCTGCTTCCTTAATTCGAGATACAAGCCCAGAAAAGGAATACAAAAGGAAGGGCCGCTTAATTGAAAAAAATTCAAATGAAACACAAAAGGTTAAATATCTAACTTATGACCTCTAGATAGATCTAACAAGACCTCGAGTAAAATAAAATAAAAATATACGTAATATCGGTAAAATAATTTTATTGTTTATAGAGAGCAAATTAATTTTAATTAATCAACTCGCAAATCCAGAAAGGACATCAAAGTAAAAATATTGACGTTTGCTAGATGTATTAATTGATCCCCTTCGTTTTGAAAACGGAATTGCGATATTAGGCGTAGATTTTTAGCGTAGAAGTAACCCCTCGTTTTAAAAATTCTTGAAAATGATTAATTGCGTTTGATTTTTAACTGTAAGATACTATTGATATACAAGCACTTCATTTAACGATTCTTGACTTAGCTTTGCTAGTTTTACGTCATATTTCGTTAATTGTCCAAAACAATGCTGATAAGACGGGCAAAGTATGCTAATGTTAGCTCGAATGATAAAAAGAGTTTCCGCTAATGAGTTCAGAATGACGAAAGAATGAATGAAAAACTACAAAAGAAGAAGAAAAGTTATATTTCCGACACGAGAAATTACATTCCCAGAGGCTGACTCTTACTTTGGAGTAGATAATGAAGTAGTGAGCTCTATGAGCACGTGCAAGGGGAGCATTAGCCCAAGGGGAGAAAGGGAAGGAGTGGAATTGCAGAGCGAAAGAGGAAACAAAGACGGATTTTCACGAGAACCAGAGGCGTTGCGGCTACGAGACTGCGAATTTCTAAATGAGATCCTCACTTGTTACGAAAGAAATTAAAAAAGATGCGAGGAGCGGTGACGTGAGACTTCGAAACAAGAGAAACGTTTATCCAGGAGGCGAAGCACGGTCCTGGATGGGCGGGCGCGACCTTCGACCTAAAGCAAGACTGAGGGCACATGAATGAATACAGACGTGCCCTTGCAATCCCAAAACTACGGCCATTACGCAACACCTCTTCGGACCAAACAAATTTCATCGTCCCGGTCCGACAGCCGTCTCCCACACGCGTGAATATTTCAAAGCACGCAGACATTCGCGAGTGTGTGAGGTGTGAGAAAAAAGCGGAGAGGAGCTCTCGAGAGAGAAATGCTCCATTTGTAAAGTTCATCCCTGGAAGTAAATTTTCAAGATCCAATTAAGCCGCCGGGGCAAAAGCCTTGAATTTTGCATTGTCTCCACGGAAGCGAGGCTCAAAGGGTCACCAAAGATGGCTTCCCGCAAAGCGGGCGGCCTCCGGCGGGTCCCACGTCCCATATAAAGCCAGCTTCCCTTGTAAAGGCAAAGACATCCGGGCACCACTCCGTCCGCTACACACGTCCCCTCAAAGTGCAGGAGGAGAGTTGGAGGACGACTGACTCACGATTAAGAAGCGATTCGCCATTTACATGCACGTTTTTGCGGGCCTTTTTCCCTTTCGCTTCTCCACGCGAGAGATCTCGTTTTTTTCTTCTGCTCCACGTCCCTTTTGTTTTTCGCGCGTTCAATCTTTTTTCCTTCAGAGAGACTCGGAAAAGGTCGAAGTTTAGTGTTCGCAAGGGGTAACATTGATATTGTGGAATTCGATTACTACCCGTCGACGCTAAACCCTGAAAATCTCTCTCGACAGGTCGACCCACTCCTATCCCCATTTCCTCTTCCTTTCCATGGCTCTCTGCTAGACATCTTACTTTCTCTCTTTGAATTGAGACGCTCGAGTTTGGTAGTAAACATTCCCATTCTGTATGTGCTTCAAAAGACGTTTGATGATTCACAAACTCGGCGGAGACACACAAAAGAGACTCATTCATTTTTACAAGTTCTATCAGAAGATTAAGTCGCAAATGCATTATTCTGTAAATCACAGTTTCAGATCGACAATAATTTATTCTACGACATAAAATTTTGCAATCAGAAACTAACCAAGCAATGGTCGAATGTGAATGATCGAATGTGACTCGATCGAATTTTTATGCTGCCCGCCAAGTATCTTCACCAAGCTCCGAAAAGACTTTTGGGGACCTATTCCCTCATTTTCGTTCGCTTTATGGACCTATAAAACAAAGACAGTATTCTTTCCTAAAAATTGGGCACAATTAGAATGAGACAAAGCAAATGAGGTCGAGAAATTGAAGCAATCATAAAAAAGGATCCATATGAGTGTGAGTGCACAAACACGCAAGAAGGAAGTGGTTGAAACATGACGGATATGAATTTCTCTTGCGAGAAAATTATAGTAAGTACATCAGTTATTTATTTTAAGTTAAATTAAAATTTTGATAGCTCTTCCAGTAATTACTGGAGATGTCAAATGGAAATCATCGCGCGAGAAAGGATATATACGTGACTTATAATGAAGATATCTCGAGGTTCTCGCAGAATACAGCGCAAATGAAAAAAAAACCCTAAGAATTTAACGAAGAATAAACGCCTCTCTAAGACGGAGATCTAAGTAAGAAAGACTTCTCTTCCCGTGATTTTCTTTAGCGTTCTGAACCGCTTTCCTCAAAAGATATTATGAGACTCCTCTTGCTGGAGTTTTCCAGACTCTCCAGATGAAAAGATTGCTTTCCGCGGAGATTACGATTATGCCTCCTCGTTACTGCAGCAGACAGAGGATTTATTCAGCAAAAAAAATCTCAAAAAAGGGCATAAAAGGGTACTTGGCCTTTTGAGTAGCGAGATGTGACGCTCGCGAAGAAGTTACACGCGGCTGAAAAATTATAATCATCACTTTTCTCTCGGAGCCGCGTCGAGAGGCGCTAGGTATGAAAACATCCGCTCTATCGAACTCAGAATCCGTCTATGAAAAGATGACATCATTCACCGAAGCAATCGCTTATCGAGAGCTCTTTGCGTGTGGCCTATCAACCGTTGAATTCCCTACGGTTTTGAAATTCAATTTCCGACACAATTTTCCCGTTTTCTCTCTTTGTTCGGTCGCATTCGCCCCATTGCTACAGCTCCTTTCTCCCTAGAACCTGCTCCTACTCACCCTTCCCTTACCGAAACAATCGACTATCGCCCTCTTCCCCCTATGACCTTTTTTACACCTTTTCCATCTTTTTTTCTCCTTCGAGACCTGCTCCTTCTTCCTCCTCTTCCATACACTTTTGTCTCAACACGTTCTCCGTTTCGTCGGAAACTTTCGGACCAACTTTTTTCGCCTCTCTTTCCTTCTGCTGTTCTCATTATCTGCTAAGCCAAACCTTTCGGGATCCCATCACGTTGCATTATCTCATTAGCAGAAAATATCTAAGCATAGTTGCTGCAACTATGAGAGATATCCTCTATGCCAGTGACGCATTTTTTTGCCCAGCTGACTAGACAAGACGTTACTCCGGGGCCGACGGACCGCAGTTGTGCGTGTACCAAAAAACTAAAGAAAATAACATACGTTTCGGAAATTCTATCTTTTCTCAACACAAATATGCCTAACATATACATATAAATAGTAATTATATTCATCGCTTTGAATTTAGAGAGACATTCTTAATTGTGCTAAAGTTTAGTTACTAAATAGTACTAAAATAGTTTTTTAAGGATACAAGTATGCGAAAAATATTAGCTGTAGGTGTAAAAAGAGGTATTATCAGAGTGGCAGTAACAAATTTCACCTTACATAGCGTTGAGTAACAGTTGCAGAAAAAGTGAATAATTCCGAAATAGAAAATTAAACCTCCTGAAGACTTTAATTTCTGGACTCTATTCGAATGAGATTATTGTAGTAAGGTAAAGTGTTATCATCCAAGACCGATCCATTTTTCAACGCAATCTTATTTACCTAGCTGCACATCCACATTATCTTGAAAATTTTACTCACTAGAGGAAAAGAAGTAAACAGATCTGGTCCATTATTTACCAGAGATAAGCTATTGGGGACCGATAACAATCTAGCTCGCCTCGATTCACGGCAGCAACCTATGGTAGATTAATAAGAAAGACAAATTTTAAATCTCCCCTCACTTCAGAAAATCTTTCGATTGCAGAGTTACTTCACCACCCTTACTTCATTATTCTCCGAAAATTCAATCGCATTTGTGAAAGTCTTCGCTTGACATATTTTTCGCTTCCCAGCATTCCAAATGACGGTATCACTCAAAATGAACGCACGTCGTTTTCGTTTAGCAGGATTCCATCGTTTGGAAACGAGAAAAAAAGGTTGCGAGAGAAAAGTAATTCGTGTAACTTATACGCCAGGAGTTTTATAACGTGCAAGCTGTTATGAAATGCTGTTAAAGTAAAGAGTGAGCCTCAGCTCGTAACAGCTGTTTCCCTCTCTCCCGCCTTTCCGTAGCGCGAAGAGACAAAAAGTAGAGAGCAAGATGACGAAGGAATAAAAATAGAATCCCTCCCTCGCATTCTTTTCATGAGCTCTTCCAATGGCAATGATATCGACCGGCGGCACGGCTGAGATAACGAAGCTTATCCGCGAGTGGTGTCACTTGGAAACAAAAACTCTGGGGGAATCAAAGCGATAAGACAGATAGTGAGGCGTGCTCGCGCCGACGGAAAGGCAAAGCGAGAGGAAAAATGAGAGAAAGGGACAAAGAAAAAGAATAAAAAGGAACAGAGGCGCGAGATGAATCGAAAGAGGCAACTTGACAAATGACTTTTACCGCGAGAGATTCAGCCACTATGACTCTATTGTCAAACCCTATCCTTCCTTATTCTTACAGAAATCCGAAAATAGCATCCAAGAGTTTTGAAATTAGGACAAAAAGTATGATTCTATAATAGAATATTAGGTTAGCTAATTTTAAAAATAATCTAATAAAACTTAACTACCTTTTTCGTAAATATGGTAAGATTAAAATTCGGATTAAATACTTATATACGAGTATGTGCAGTGAAAGACTGTTTACAGTTTAAGAATTACACATAAGCGTTGTAAAATTATATCATAAACATAATGGAGTACATCTGTCTCTAATTTACATATTATGAAAGTAGATATCAAGATATAAAGATGTCCAAAGATATTTATAACGGTTCGAATACTTTTAGGGCAAGAAAACATCTATTTTACAATCGCATTTATGGTGTAAGTATGACGATATGAAAGGGTTAAATAAAACTTTCTCTGCGGATATTTCTGCAGATAACAGAATCTTGCATCAAACATTACGTTCAGCTTTCAAATTTCCAGTAATATACCTCACTTAGATAAAGAAAAGAATGTACTGTCATTTTTTGGAGTGAACTATAATCCATGCGGCAAAAGGAAGCCGTATTCTAGTAGCGAATTACAAGGCAACGCTTTCATTCTGTAGATAATCATCTACATCGATGCATTTAATACCACTCTCGACGCTCTTCATTCACTTACAATTAGATTATGTCTTAATAGCAATCATCAATTGGATTACGATCGTCAGTTTTTGATGTACACTTCGTTGAGTAAGAGCGGAAAGAGATAAAAAAAACCTTATGAGACAAAAATGAAAATTAATCTCGGTAACAGTCTGCATTTGTAGCGATTTCACCTTTTAGTTGATCAATCGTGGATAGAAAATAAAAGAGAAACCTTCTGCTAGTTTCATTAGAGGGACATGCTATATATATTTTTTAATTTCTCAAACGATTAACTCCAAAGAAAATATAAGTGAACATGTTTCGGGAAGAAAAAAGGTAAAGATATGCATGTAACGATACGGTAACTTTTTCCCGGCATTCAAAACAATTCCAGCAAAATGTGATTCGCGATCCTAAATCCCCGTGAGGATCATATTAATTAAACTCCACTTCGCTCTTTCAGGGCACGAAGGTTTCATTTTTCCACGTTCGAAAATCGAGGCCTCTCTGCAGTGCAAAACTCACTCGTCAAACTCAGTTCGCTCGAAGCGAGTGTACATAAATGCCCTCTCCCAGGACAGTCACTTATTACCTAAATTTCGGAAAAAAATGACGCATTTTTTACACTGAAAGGGTACTCCAAATATTTCACTGTTCACGGAAAAATCAATTCCGGGATATTACCAGAGCAGATAGGAGTAAAGGAAACTGCAGAAAAAATTCCTTCGTGATACTACGTATTACAAAACAGAATGATACGTTACTATGTCAGCAATCAAAAGCCACAGAATGAGACACATTAGAAGACTGCCATGAGCAGTCGATATCAGACATTCGTACTCTCCCAGAATTCAATATATATTTTTATGTAACTATCTGGATTTGTTTAATGAAATTCCTAGCAGTTTATGAAGTATTACACTCATCATATGTGTATAACGAGAAGTAATCTTATTCCGCATTAGGATCGGTAAATATGTGATAATGGGGTTCCTTCTTTGGCCATGGAAACATCGTTCAACGTTGGGCCTAGTAACTGAATGTAATAACGGATTGCTAAACATAGCAAGGAGGGAAAGTTCTCAGGGTACAATGGCCCCAACAGTTTACTTCACCTGCTTAAAATATTTATACTAATAATAGCATAACCTTTCATAACAATGATTTTCATCTAAGATTTTAGTGCTCTTTCGGTAGGAAACTTTATAGTACGCCTTAAGTCAATAGACGAAGCCAAAATCAGTTGTTGCAGGACTTTTTTACAGCAGGCCAATTCTTAAAAGAGAAACCTCTGAAACATTCCGATACATCACTTGGAACCTACTACAAATTCATGAACACTCGAACGAGCATGAAACTAAATGGAAACTCTACCCTCGAGGTTCCAGTAACAAACAAAGGGAAATGACCCAACAACACCCGTCATGGTAGTATTAATAAGTCGTTAACATTTGAGGAGGAAAGAGTTGTACAGGGAGGACAGGGGAGGGAAGAGTGGGAAGAAAGGGTAGGCGAGAAGAATGTGTATGAGATGGGATGGGAGGGGGCGGGCGAGGTCAGCCGTGGGATGAGGCCTTCAAACGACAACGGAGGGCGCTGGGTGGGCGGAGCGGGAGTACTGGGCTCCACAAAGCCGTCGCAAACGGCTGCGAGGCACGGAAATGCATCTGAGCCGGCACTCGCTTCGATAGCAGTGATGGGATATAATGGAGAGATGGCCGGAGATGAACGCCCTCCAATCCATGGAAACACGAGACTCCATTAGAACTGGCGCGGATCCATCTCCCAGACGGAATGGCGAGGATTTCTTTGCGTGCCACTTCCCCTAGGAGATGTGTTTTGTTTATTTCGTGGACGAAACGACATCGTTCAGAATAGCAATATAATGTTGATGGATGAACATAATCGCCTCTTGCCCCTGTGGGATACGAAGCCGGTTGCCGAGGGGATGAAGCTGTAGCAGACGTCTAACTGAAGCGGCGGTCTTTTTACTTAATTTTTTGAGTCTGATGATGTACGTTAAAAGAAAATTGAAGAGTAAAGCCAATTTTATCTATCGGAGTCACATTATAATTGCCACGGGGACTACCGAGCGAGGAAAATTTTTTATTAGAAGACTCATCATTCGTAAACGTAGGTTACATAATGATGAGGAATGAGATGAAGAGGAATAAGAACAACTTATACACGTTACCATAGGATCCTGGGGTGACGTATATAAGTAGTCGTTGTTCCTCTTTCATCATGAAGCGCTACCACAAAGTTGAGGCCGAAATAGTGGATTTTGGTGGGTTACATTTTCGAATATCAGTTTTCAGAAGATATTTACGGCAACAAGCACGTTCATGTAATAAATATATCGTTAAAAACTAAACATGCAAACCGACAAACAAGCTATCCGGAACAGAAGAAAAGTTTTGGAAGAAATAAGAATAACGACGATTTTATACAATGTTCAATAATTCACTCCTGTTTTAGTCACGCGTACAAGTTACTAATAACAAAATTTGTAAACAAAACTTTGGGGAAATTATAGAATGATATAAAACATTCTGCGGATCGCATATTGGCTTGCAAGCCGTACGTTGAACAGCCTTGTTCTATACTATGGAAGAAGAGTTCTTTGGGAAAGAAATTAAACCGAAAGGCCTATTATCGTAGAACAGCATAAAACACACAAAATGAGCCTATGATCGCAAGAGGTCTATGGCGATGAAGTTAACAATTAGATTCCTTGATAATGTCATAAGCAAAAAGCACCATCGAGTCATAAGAAAAAAAAACCGAGACAGCATAAAAATCAACAAATCTTCAACGTTTCTAATTCAAATATTAAAAATTTGGATATGGTAGGAACCATTCTGGTGAGAGTAATGTATGTACTTCGGTGGAAAAGACAGGTATCAAAAACATCGAAGCATTGGTGATGTACCTCGTTTCATTCTATCTGGAAAAACATCCTGAAAGCCGAACTTTGAGGTAAAATTAAAAAGATAAAACTCTGTTCACAATGGCCATTGTGGGAGTCCGACGGCCGTGACACAACGTTACGTCACGACCACTCGGAGGTTAACAAGTTTAAATGAGGTTCTCTGAGCCCCGGAGCCTCTTCAGAGCAAACAGCACGCCACGTCGAAGATGTACCCAAATAATTCTGCTAGTTACATCCTATAGAATTAAAAAAAGGCGAAAACCCATCCCTTTCGGCATCATCAAATCCTTTGAGTGGCTTCCGTTATAGTACAACACTATCAGCAATTAGATGCTCACTGAAAACAGAACTCAAAGGGCGTAAAAAATGTCCCAATCGCTGCCGGCTTCTGAATTTTCGCCTCGCCGACGTCTTCCTCAATTATACAAGTAAAAATTCCATTTCCAGTTATCTTTATTTTTTTGGGACAAAGAAAGGGGCTCCTACATCCTGATCATTGAATTTGGGAGAGCCCTCTTCACATTCATCCGAACCTTCCCCTTCTTCTTCCGTGAGATTTTTCCCCTTTTTGTCTTCGATGCCATTGTTATCAATTCCATCCCGATTCCCTTCAAGGCTCTACTTTGCTTTCACTCAGCTTTCCCGAGCATTGGATGTCGACTCTCCTTAGACGCACTCTCGCGCTCATTTTTTCCCTACCGCGGATAATATACCCTCTAGCGTTACGCTATTTTCTTTCCAGCCTTTTGAACTTCCTCAAGTCGACTTCAAACATCGATACTATAACATTATGACGTTTTCTTTCCGCTTCCAACTGAAGCATTGTGAAAGCAGCTGAGGATGAGGTCCATTGTTGCCGAAGAACATAACTAAGGAAACTTCAGTAGTTCCAAAGGGGTTTCTTGCGATGAAAACACTCCCTCAGATTTTAGAGAATGTGCAAGTAGAAAAGTTGTGCACGAAGAAAACGAAGAAAGAACAAGAGTTATTAACACCGAAGATAAGGGTTCTAGCCTTTGCTGAGCTAGATGCAATTTTTAATTTAAGAGCCACTAAGAAAAGTCATCTAAGGAATAACATAATGAATTCATTCTATTCGAACTTAATCGATGGATTAAACTGACTTCAAGCAAAGTAAATTATTTTCATAGTATACTTGGAATACTTGACGCTTAGGGCGTGTTTGCGTCCATGTAACAGAAATTACTCTTCACGGATACAAGATCTTATTAAATAAAAATGCAAACGAATTTTTATACGAAGTTGCTTCCAGAAAGAAAATTACAAAAAGCAGTGTTCCTGTAGTAATTCCTCTCGACGACTGCAATAATCCAAATTCGAGGCTGGAGGAGTTAATAGAATGAAATCAAAGAGGAAATTGAATGTTTGTTTGTTTTAGACTGGTTGCTTTCAACTAGTCTTATCATATTCCCAACATTTTAACACCTTCGGGAACGGGAAATCACATTTCCCGAGAACTGTCGGGAATTCCCGAAATTCCCTTTTAATTAATATTCGATGAGTATCAGTGATGACGCCTATAAAGGAGGATGTTAAATGAAAGAAATCCGCAGATGTTGTCGGATTTAGTGACACAGCGGACTATTTGAGTTATCGAGACATCCGTGGAAAGAAAAATGTAAAATGTTGATGCTACACGTGGGTAAATAAAATTTCCCCACTGCAGACAGTCCGAAATTTCATTACTGGAAGCAGATTCAAACATTATTTGTTAGGACATTGAAATATACTTAGAAAAGTATTGATAAACTAATTTAAAAGAAAAATTGATCTTAAAGAAACATGGAGCATAAATTGCCCGATCAGACAATCGCGATCTTTGCCTTGAAGTAAATATTCACGATTTATAAAATATCTTTCATTTTTCGTAGACGATACACGAATTATTGACGGTGTGTCTAAAGGCAGCTTCGAGTTAGGAGTGAGAGAATGCGTTGCTTTATTTAAGCTCATTTCTATTCTTGGAAAAGCAGATAGTTTGTAGGCATGCTCTTCCCTATTTTGAGTCCTAATTATTTCTAGCTCCACAAAAGAATTTTTTATTGGAAAATATCTCAATATCTTCGCATTCTCGGAACGCTGCTGATTACTAAAGATAGCTCATCTCTCAAATCATGTTGATCAGCTCGGGGAAAACCATCTAACTCGGGACGTCTGCTTTCATCTAAGTCGTATTCCAAATGTGTGTTGATTTCACTATTACAGGTAAAGGTCACCGATGCTTCAACTTTCAATGACAAAATACTTTTGTCGCAGCTGCAACGCATGTTTGTGCCAAAATAGTTGAATGTTCGGTGATAATTTTTCGAAAATTTCCTTAACAGCTACACTATCACCTGTAATTGCAACCGCATAAATTTTATCTTAAAACTGAAGGCTTTCATGATCTTTCTTGAAGGTAGGATAACAATTTCTGTGGGTCTTTTCTCTCTCTATAATCAGATTTGCTCGAATCAAAAGACTAACTTTCCAAGTCGTGCGTTTTCAAATTCTTGTGTCGGGGGTGCCTTTTTGGTGGCCAGTAATATTGTAATACAATTTGACTTAAAGCGATAAATATGAGAAATGGGTAGATACATTTAATTTGAGCTTTTATTTCCCATAATGGGTATTACAGGATTTAAAAATAAAATTTCCCGATTTCTCGACCATATTTTCTCGGGATTTGGGAACAAGAAAACGAAAGTAATTCCCGAGAACGGGCGGAAAGAAATCCCCGCTTGGCAAACTTACTCCTAACTTGCAGTTGACATACCTCAAGGTATCCAGACCTGTTCTATCCC
Source organism: Ladona fulva (assembly GCA_000376725.2). Lineage (NCBI taxonomy): Eukaryota > Metazoa > Arthropoda > Insecta > Odonata > Libellulidae > Ladona > Ladona fulva. The sequence continues at coordinate 554,715 of KZ308463.1, read as the reverse complement.
AAAGTACCCATTTGTACCCAGAAAATATCAAATACTGGTGAAAAATTGGTAATTCACTCATGTATTGAGTTTTCTGAATATTCTCGATGAGCGTTACTGTTTTCGTAAGATTTAAATGAAAAAAATAGCTTTACAAACACAATTTACGTTAGAAAGGTTTCATTCAAGGATGGGGTACGCCAAGATGTTGCAAGGTAGTACGAGGGTCAAAATGGTTCAAAACAGCTGATATTGACGAATTAAATTGAAAATACGGTGGTAGTAAACAGCTAAGGCTCATTATGCTGTCAGATTAACTGATATACCTACAGCTGCTCTTAAGAAAACACCTTAGACCAATAGCCCTCGTCAAAGTTAGTCTTAAGTAAACACTCAGGATACTAATATATAAATATAGAGAATGGAATCGATAGCGCCTATGGACCTGTAAATAAAACGTCCCAAAAAAGGAAACAACAGCAAAAACGCTAATTAATTAGCAAGCGAATTACGACAACGAATGCGAATTTGGTTAGCACATCAGAGCGGTAACCCACTTCACTTCCAATCTCTAGTTCGACGGTTGAAATTTCTGTATCATCAGCACATCTTCCCAGAGGCAATCACGCTACCTCCGTTAGTTGCGAAAGCATGGAAACAGAATTTCGCGACCCTGTTTCGGAAGTCAGGTGACGGCGTCTTCTTCAATTCGCTAATGGGTTCATCAAAGGGATCCTGAGGCGCAAAACGAAAACTACATTTCTAGAGTCGATCACTGCCGTTATCTTCCTCACTTGTCCAAAGACTCCTCGATGTTATGATAGGGCGATGAGAGATCTCTTCCGAGTGATTCGACCGAATCTCACGCACGTGATAAACTGTCTGGCACGCGTTAAAACGGTATTCCTCTTCCATGCGGAGGGCAACGACTTCCGGCCATCGACTCCTCTTGAGGTTGAGCAAAATAGCCTTATATATCGGAAGAAAACTTAAGAAATACGGAGTCTCCAAGAAAACGGTAAGGGCGTCGCGGGCAGCAGTCGAAATTTCTATGTCCGTCATTTGCGAGGGTCAACGCCTCACAGCTTAAGCTCGGCAACGATGTCGACATGCAAAGAGCGAGAGGTATTTCGCTGGGCAAAGACCTTCGCCCACCACTGATTTCCCTTTCCCAAATCACTTTCGAAGCCCAAGGGAAGTGGGCGACAGCACTTGCAATTGTCATTAAAATCTCTCGGAGAATAGGGCGCTAAAATGCTGAGGTAAAAGTGACCCGTTTCGAGTCGATCACTAATAGAGGTGATGGGAACTCGGAAGTCTTGCAGGTGCTGATGATAATTGCCACAGGTCGTGACTTCTGAGTATCGGAGTATGTGAACGTATTCCTTTCGAAGTGCGTAAAAGAAAAGTTTCCTGTATTTCCATGGAATGTGTTTACAAAGCAAAAACATTGCTACAATCAAATAATACATTCGTGAATGCAAAACATTCTTAAAAGCATGTCTATCGGTGCTAGAATCCGTTAAGTCAGCTCATTACTTAATCCACTAGCTTCAGCACTGGGTATTATTTTTACAATGATGTCGATTCTTCTTCTTCAACGATCAATCCTTGGTTTGGTCTGCACCAATCTCCCATTCGGCTCTACTTCCTGCTTTTCTTCTCCATTCCACGTAGTTTAGTAAAGTCAACATCTTCCATTATCTTTTGTGTGTATTTAAGAAGAGGTCTTCCTCTGCATCTCTTTCCCTCTGTCATTCCCTCTAATATTGTGTTCGTCAGGCTCTCGTGACGTAGAATATGTCCTATTAGTATTGTGCTGTTTCTTAATCTTTTCCAAATGGCATTGCTATTCAGAAGAATTTACCCTCCTTTTCTCTTCCTTCCATATCGTCCACATTTCACATCAATACAGGGCAACACTCCATCCTTTTTTTAGTAATCTCTTCCTTGTGCAAAGAATGACGTTGTTTGACATAAAAATTTCGATGGTGTGAATTATAGAATCCAAATTGCAAAACTTTATATTTTCAATATTTTTCGCATGTTTACACTTTCCCCTTCATTTCGCATACGAATTCCTGCAACGGACATATCTATTCTATACTGCGGTAGTTTATTTTATCCACAATGTCCACATACGTTTTATATACACCATTTTGCCTAAGCTTAGTCACAATTATGTGATTCTAATTTATGTTAACTGTAATTTAATTAAAACGGGAAATCGGTGGATTAAGTAGATTTAAAAGGCAAAACAGGGTTCTTTAGGTTCTCTATCAAATAGATTCCACTCTAACTGATTCCTCAAACTTCAGGCTATTGGATTCAGGGTTTTAGAATATTCCTTGAGAATATATCTTAAAAAGGTCCTTCCTACCGCTAAAATCTACAATATTTCCATTTCCAAAATAAATCACTTACACGAGATGCTTCTTACAGGTACCCATTCCTATCACTCATAAGATTCTAATTAATTTTTAATAATCTTTCTGTTAACTATTTCTTATAATCCATAATGTTTTCAAGTAGTCCTCAGTGATCTACTGGCACTTTGGTCTACTCTTACTATAAGACAAAGGTAAACGAAATCACGTAAAGCTCTATTCGACAAAAGAGGTCAATCCTCTTTAAAGTCGCTCATGGAAGCAGAAATTCAAAAGTTAAACCGGATGATGTAGCAAAGGCACAAAAAAAATCGCAAATAATAAATCAACGAGAATATTTTTTACGCATGAGTTTTATCAGTAAGCTGCTCATAAGATAGCTGAAGCGAACGGTTTATAGATCCAAATGGATGGGAAGCCCTTTACAAAATGAAACCGAGTAATGAAAAGGAGCGGAGAGAAAGAAAGGATAAAAACTCGAGTGCGGAGAGCAAAGAGGCTAAGGGCAGGGACTAGGGAGAGGAGTAGCAACAGGGGAAACCTAAAAAGTGCATCAAATGGTTGAACTAAAATAGAGCAGATAGGTGGAATGAAGAGAAGGAAGATATTTTCCACCTCGGTGAAACGTCACGAATGGGAATTTTGAAAGACCGTTAGTGAAAAGAGATGCGGAAGACATCGGAGCGGAAAAGGAAAACGGATGGGAACTGGAAACACATTTGGTGAAGATGAATGTTGAATGTTGCACTGCGAATACGAAGAATTAATATGTCTCATACGAAATGAATAATAATACTTTTCTTTCCGGTAGCGACGAGCAAGGAAACTGGCAAATGATGGAATTCAATCTGGGAAAGAAATTCTTTCCGTGGCCGCAGAACGATATGATTAGCGCGTGTGACTTCGGGAAGAGCTTATGAAAATTAAGAAATTAATATAATTATAAGAATAAATAAAATCAGAAGTAACTCAGAAGGACACACCTATAAATAAAGTCTATTTATTATTATTATATTTCCCGTAGCTATTCAGACATTATGAGTCCTTTACGGGGACTTTACGGGGACATTATTAATCCTTTATGAGAATTACGGGGTCGAAATTAAAACTATTTTATTCAGCGACGATCACTAAAATTTTAAGAACTAAGATTTTAGTATCTTTTGAAAAAAAAAACGAATCAAAATTAAATTAAATTAATGGATTAATAAAAAACTAATGACATATAGTATTAAAAAGTATAGATTCGTCACCTTTTTTCCCCTCTTAGATTTTTGCAGGATCGAAGGCTTTAATATTAGATCAATGATATGAAAAAAAATTAGGGATTAGTTCCTCGAACTCTACTCATAAACATAGAGAAACAATGATAAAAACTGTTACACAAAGACGCACATTTTCATGGATTTTATTTCCTTTCTTCGTTATAGGGCTTACATACAAGAATTCCAGACTCTATACACTGAAGATTCAGGGGTATGAAGACATTCAATTTTCACTATACCTTTTTATGCTATGAAAAGGTTTATAATTAAATTCTGGCATGTCTACGTGGCATATTTTGGTAAGCAGAAAATCGAAAAAAATCAAAAAAGACAAGATTTCTTCTCCTTTGTCTTAGTTACCATCAAATAGTACATTCGTGAATGCAAAACATTCTTAAAACCACGTCTATCGGTAATGAATACTCTAAAAATAATCAAAGACAAAATTTAAGGCTGTCTATATCTCATCCACGATTTTTAGACATTTTATCCTTGAAAATTTAATTACAGATTAATTTTCAGCTTATTTGTCGGCATATTAATTAAGCAAAATAATCAAAATTAATTTATTAATGAATATCAGAAGCTTATACAGCTTTGCTCAAACATTCATATCATTCACTGAATGATTAGGAGAAAAAATTAATTATTAGATTAGAGCGGTTATTATATGTATGTATTCAACAATTAAGGCTACACTTGAAGCTTGAAAATCGATAAAAATCATTTTGCACTAACATGAGTAGAACATACGATTTAAGGTCTGACAGCTAACATTTTTGTCATCACACATTTCAGTTAGAAAGTACAAAAAAATCCAATCATCTATAAAAATTACAATCTAAACCCCGATAAGGAATTCCTAGAAGAGCAGATTGGAGGAGCATTCCGTGACCTTTGGAGTTTGTTCTTACAAAAGGCCTACAATAAGTGCAGCACTGTCATTAATACCGTAATCAAATGGTGCTGAATAAAATTAGACCAAATTTTGGAGATCCCATAGTAAATGTGAGGAATAATTCTCCGGTAATGAAGCAGGAAAACGTAACTTCCGCAAAATAAAAGTGACGCGACGGATGAAGTAATGGGTGATTAATGTTACGGACTATGACGCAACTGCCAATGGGAAAGCTGCTCAGAAAGACGGCTTAAAGCTAAGGATTTCCCATATCCTGCAGTAGAAAATGCCATTTTTATGCACGGAATCACATGAAATAGAATCTAAGCCTGCGCGAATGTTTAAGTTGTGGGGACAAGACTATTGATTCCGAAACACCTGGTCGCCTTAGAAGGAATTAACTGAAAGGAATGATTAAGGGTAAGGAAATATTCGATATGATGACGATTTATTTATTTCATTTCATAAACTGGAAATTCATAGCCATTCATGATAATTATACATAGATATCTAAAATAGCGATCACTAACCGGTGGTCCGCAGACCACTGATAGTCCGTGAAAAGCTTTCGGTGAGTCGTGAGGAAATTATTTGCAATCATTATGTTTATTATACCCTTTCATTATATTTGAATCATTTTAGTGTTACAACACAGGGTAGACTATCGAAAACAATCACATTACAACAATGAAAAGAGTTAAGGTGCCGTGCGAGAATCGGATACATTAGAAAACTTCATATTAGTGTTCCGCGGGATTCTGATTTATGAGTTTAGTGGTTGGCGACCGTAAGGCTAAGAGGGTGCCGCACAATGGAATTAGTATAGAACAGTAGTACTAGTACAGCACACATAATTCTCTAATTCTAAAATGAAACATCCTGGAAGCAGGAGTTCTTAACAAGAAGGGGTTAACTGCGAAATGAAGAAACTTTCCAGGTTTAAGGGACCAAATTTCAACAAAATGCAACATTCCGTGAATTGTGTACAATTTTTAAAATTGGAGTTTGTTCTCTATTTATTCCGCAAATTTAAGTAAGGTAACATTGCAATAATAGTGGAAAACACTGCAATAATAGCGAATCCTGAACATGCAGAAAGTTTTTATTAGAAAAATTTCGGGATTAACTCGTCCGTAATTATAGCCAACACAGTAGACGGGAAAGCTAAACTGCTGAACTAGTATGAAAGAAGTCTGGATCGTCAAGAATCAGCTCCGTGCGGAGGCAGATATCGAAAAGAGAAAATAAGAATCGGAACGATGTGGTCACGTGAGGAGAATCGGAGAAACAAGATTCCCGTGGTCGCCAATGGCGATGGAAATCTAGGATACGGGAGTTTGGTGTGAGAAAGGAGAGAGCGGGCACTCCAAAATTCGAAGATGAAAGTTGGTGAGTTGGATGGTAAAATGATCGAAATCAGTGAAAGAGAGATGAAAGTCATAAAATTAGAATAAAATCTAACCACTAAAATAGATCGCTCCTTCCGAGCACATTGCAGCACGTTGAGCAAATATTGAGAAAGTAAATGGTTTTAGCTCGGATGATTAGTAATTGATGAGATGAGTAAAACTGAAAATACGAGGTGACACATTCTCATTAACTGAATTATTAGACTGTTCGCAAGCTTTATGAACTTAACATCTCTTTGATTGGAACGATATTCGTGTACAAAAATTGGTGTGCGAGTATTTCTGTTAGAGACTTTGGAAATATTTCTTAAAGAAGCTAATTGAACTATTTTCAGGCAGACTATCAAAATACAATCAAGAAAGTCATTACGGAATTCAACAAAGTACTAATCTTCAACCCAAAGAAAATTTCTAATCCGAAAGTATTTTCCAAAGATATATTTAACATGAGAAGAGATGGAAATGCTTGACCGTACGTATGTTGACGCGCGTCAGTTTAAGTTGAATCGTCCAAAAAGCTTAAAAATCCAGTTCATTCCATTTAGGCGGTGTATTATCTTAAATTCATTTTCCACAATACATCGAAAATAGTTTTTCAAACCTGACTGACCCTTCTTTCTAAATTTGGTTGCAAACTGAGACAGGTAAAAACATTTTTATATTCGTAGCGAGGCTTGAATTTGGTCGTTTTTGTGTTTTTTGCTTGTTTTTTAGTGGATGGAAAAGTTGAGAAGCAAAAGATGTGTATAGCTAAGTAAATTTTAAAGGGAACCCCTGATGGGCTCTCTTGCAAATTAATGATACAACGTACAAGGATTTTCCTCTTTTAAGGAAGATACCGTATAAAAAATTGAGAGGTTTACATAAAAAAAACGATATCGATACACATCTTAATAAAGAAACATTACCTGATATTTTTCGGAGGATTAGATTCAACGGTAACTTGTATTCTTCCGAAATGATTGACTCCTGTAGATACCACACTTGCCTCAGAGAATGAAACCAAACGGAATAACAAGCTGCTCCCTTTCCTTTTAAAATTTCGTCTTGAGCACACCTTCCTCATTAAATATTTCAAAAAGGCATATAAATAAAAATTCACTTGACAATTATATTCCAATAATAAGCTTATCGAAAGCTCTATCCGCGTCGACCGGTAAATAAGTATCTTCGACACAGTCGCTGTTAGCGATGACAAGGACGCTCTTTCTTCAAAGGCTCTATTTCTTTAATCTCATTTCTATTTTATTCTTCAGTTGAAAACGCTGCGACATCTGTAAGGTGGGGCTGTCATTATCAGGTATTTTTCACGACTTTTTCACTCTTCGTTCGATGAAAAACTTCAACACTAAATGTAAACTTATATGCATCGAAGTACTTAACAAAAATAAGAATCAATAAAATCAACTGAAGAAGTGGGAAAACTATAAAAATCATCAGCTACGTTCTTTAATCAACTAGAAACGCAAACATTAGTCAAACTACTATTCTCCGTTGATCAACCTATATGATTATTTCATCTCATCAACGCCATTCTTTATTTTTAAACCTCTGCCACTCGGTGTGCTTTGAAAATTCGTCAAGTCTCCAAGACACTACAACGGACCTTCAAGATATCACAGTTATTATGGCGGCATTTCTTTCATTTGACCACAGAAATGACTGTTCTACAGTACAACTTGTTTTGAAATAAAATTTTATATTTATAAATTAGGTAGTGAATAATAGAATATTTCGTTGGGTGACGAATCTATGAAGGAAATGTTGATAAACTTAATATTAAAGTTACAAATATACACATCATTCAATATTTGGAGAGTCATCGATAATTTCCATGATCTTTTCTCGGTAAATTATACGAAGAAAAGGAACACGATGGTACGAGAAATATTGACCACGGAGTACTGATTTCCTGATACCTTTTCCTCTTTTCCACTATCTGCCTGATATTATAAATACTTTTGTACGTTTTTGTTTTATTGTTTCTACTGTTTCGCATCAAAATAAACAACAAAATACACTACTTCGGCCTCGACTTTGTGGTAGCTATTCATGATGAAAAGAATAAGAAAACACTTATACTCGCTACCACAGGATAATTTAATGAAACGACCTAGGTTTCGACGCGTCGCGTCATCGTCATATGAGTGTTTTCTTATTCTTTTAATTTCAAAATAAACAACGTTTTAGTCCACAGAGAACGTAGATTGATGTATTTTTCGTAACCCAAATTGATCCAGAAATTTAGGATTCTGTTAGCATGGATAAGCTCAGAATATAAGCTTGATGTCCTTATTTGATTTTACGCTGGTACTTCAAAAGTAAAAGCTGGTATGACGAGCAAACTTATGTGCAACATTTACTCTTTCGCAATTCATTTCGTAAGCTACTCATACTGCAGCCGAAGTAACTCTTATATTTTAATTCATCTGAAAAAGCAAACGCCACAGCTAAAAATGTTCGAAAGCGTAGTGCAAATAATTCCTCTTCTTCAAAATTTCATTTTTAATTCATGGATTGCTTCGTTTTCTTAAATTAACCTGGATTTAAAATTACTTCCTGGATTTAAAATTACCTACTATTCGTAGGTGAAAACGCCATATCCGATTCAAAAGTATAAGCTATCCACACATTTTTATTATAAAGCCCATCAATTCTATTCACTTCGTAGATTCAATAGGTCAGTAAGGGTCAATAAACGTTTTCCTTAACCCAGACAATAATTTTCAATTAAAAGAATGCGACGCATTTACTGATTAGATTCGAAGAATCATTTCATGATGCTATGATGAATTTATAGGCCTGTAGGAATCGCGTGTTTACTCGCGGCGACCTTCGCAAGACTAATTCATTGTCCTAGCTTTGGAAAATACCGCGCCTTCCATTGTCGAAAGAGGTGCGACTTCGCCCACTTTCCACCATCACGGTTGTCGAATCGACGGAGAATGGCGTGAAGATTCGTCTATTTCCCAATCGCTCTATAGAGGGAAAGGGCGTTCCTTCCTATTCAATAAAATTCGAAAATTCGCTCTTTCGACTCCGACTGATACGCATCACATGAATGATTCTTTTCGTGGCATCAAAGAACCCCGAGAGATGATTCACAAAACTCGAAAATTCTTTATTATTGCGCTGACGGCGAGTTCGGTATATGCTAAACATTAAAGAATTAGAATTTATAACTTTCCTGAAAGTACGAATTTGCATGAGGTCTTGAAAAAACTACGCCCTTTTTATCATCTCAGCGATGAGGAGTTCAAGCAAGAGTTGTCTGGATTATTAAATTAAATTAAATGACATCCAACCGTAATTGGGACGTGAGTTTTTTGAGAAAGTTATTGAGTTACTGATATTCCAAAACTATAAACACTGAAAAAAGTGACCCCACCTCTTCCCTCACAGTTCACTGCGATATAAATTTGCAAAAACTACTCAGTTCTACAACGTCAAACTAATGAGAAATTCCCTCCTACTTCAGGTGGCTGAATCCTGAACTCAACATATTCGGACGGATTTTGCGAACGAGAGTTCTTTTTACCGGAGTGAGTAAACATAAGGACGGAAAGGTAAGGTGAAGAATTACGATTGGGTGGAAGGCGGGGAACGAAGCTAGGAGAAATCGCTCTTTGATTAAATAATAATGGGGCAGTTCTCCTCTCGGAGTGGACTTTGAATTTTATCGGCACACCGGGGCAGCGTCAAACTCAAAAGAGAACTTGACGTCGCGACGCTCGCCTAGGGACAGAACTCTCTCCTCCAGACCGCGGTCCATGGATAAAGAGGACGGTCTGAAAGGACAGAAATGCGAGCGAGGAGGATCGTTTCTTCCCATGCATACGCTCTGCAATCGTTAGCCAGCGGTGAACGACCCCCTACGCGAGCAAGAAAACGAGCAGTCCCTTGGGAATTCAGCGGCATAATGCAGATTTTTCAGGAGCGACTGGAGGCAAAGACATAGAGACGAGCGTTGGCCGCGGTCACAATTCTAGACTCCGAAATGAAAAGACTGCGCCATATTTTATAATGCAAAATAGGACATCAACACAAGAAACGTCATAAGACATCTAAATTTCTCGCCTCGTTCGTGCCCTAAAAAAGCAGAATTAGATTTCATTAAATGAATGGGAGAAGCTCGAAACTCGAAGCTGTCTCTTATACCAGGGCAAAATAGATTTCTAGTTCTTGATAGTTCTCCGGTAGCGCGCAAGAAAACGCAATGAAATTAATGTGGCTGAATGAAATTCACGGATATTTATTGCAGCCACCCTTTCTCATTTGGTAATCCCTGACAATGACAAGTTATGCGCCAAATCTCGTGCCATAGGAAATCTGAATTAAATTGGTTTCACGAAGTTTTAACAAAGTTTTTTCTGAGTAAATATAAAGTCATTTATCAGTCAAGATAATCTGTCCATGCAGAGGAAAGATAATTCATATCTACGAAAAACTCGACAAAAGAGTTTTACGTAGTCACAGTGGTAGGTCATGACCTGATCATCAAACTAAACCCTTCAAAGCTTGGTATTTATAATCTTTGTCATATTTATCCGTCTTTCCAGTAAAAATTCATTGAGTTTTTAAGAATTTTGAAATAGATGTTAAAACCTTTCTTTCAAAATTTTTAAAATATAAAACGAATAGAAATAGTGTCTTTAGTATTGCTTTGACAGCTCAGCTCATTTCACATATATGGGCACCCATCGACAATCGAATTTGGGATGACTTTCAACTAAAGCTAACAACCCGTTTAGCTATCCGGAGGCTCAAAATTGAAAACGAAAAATAAGAAATAACAACTGTGATTCCAGAATAATGTATCCACAAATGCCTATGTACATACATTGCTTAGAAAGCAGCCTTTCGGCGTGTGGCACCATTGGCAAGTTCATGCACCAAGACTCCCTAATCGATTACTTTCGGGTATATTTCGCAGAAAATATTAATTCTTGGAGCGACTAGTTCTAGCAACTATTTCCATGATTTTTCTCGTTGTATCAGAGCGGCCTAAGTGACAGGGAGGACGGATAATATCGACTGTATCTTTAAAAACGTACTTTCTCGAAACTTATTACTAAAGCCTTTGTTTAAGTCATCTATCTTCAAGAGATTACCATACTACATCCTGCAACATCTGAGTAAAGCTCACTGATTTTTCGTAACTTATTTACAAAACATATATATTGCCTTTCGTTGAACCAATTCTATTTCACGAATACAACACTTATACCTATATATCACGTGCATATTCAAGGAGATGATAATACTGATTTTAGGCTCTTTTGTTTGCATAAGTTTTGATGAGATAGAATGATGTTTTCGTAACCTGCAACCCAGAATCTTTCTCGCTGGACAACTGATACTCGGTCTTGAACACCGTCGAAGGTTAAGAGTTCATGCCTTCAAGTTGGAAAAACATTTTCCTTTCAACTAAGAACGTGAGGTATTCACAGCCGATTCCATATATAAAACACAAGTTCATGTTTTTTTATGAGTTCCTAAACATGACCTTCTGGAAAGCATCATAAAGAAACGTTTCACATCTCTCTCTCTTTTCAAAGAGCATTCAAAAGCATCGGAAATAAATTCGGGGCCCTACGAGGTCTTACGGTAACTCGAGAGGGAATATATTAACATAACGTATTATTTAAAACGAATTTTGGCGAAATATTCCTCATTTTAATATACTTATCCGCACCCAGGTGGATTCAAAATTGGCTATGATGGCTTCCAATGACTAAATTCAATTTTGACTACGAGATTTTCGGCAGAGATAGAACAATATAAGGCTTAATATTGCGGAACACTTATCAGTAAATATGAATGTTCCCTGCGGAACACTTATAACTAAATATGCTACCCAAAATGGCCTCAAACAAAAATTTCTCAGTGTGTATGTAAAGGAATTTAGAGTAACATGTTAAGCTTTCATTTCGTTTGAGAGTATTGAAGAGAAAAATAATACTTTCAAACTTCCAATATGAAGTTTTTAAGAGTCAAAACCATTTACTTCAAGACGGTAGGTTATCTCTAATGAAAACATCCGCAAGGCAACCACGCCATTACCAACTTTCTCCGTTGCAGAATATCAAAGGAAGGCTTTCCAGGGTCCACGGTTATCTGCTGGAATCTAGACGTTGGCCCTTAAGACCTACGTCTGAAGGGAAAAGACTGGCCATAACGGTGTTCTACCGGAGGAGTAGGAGAGGAGAACCGCGAGCGTTCAGGCGAATGCTAATAACCCGCCTCCTAACTACCGAAAGAACCAAAGCAGTGTAAAAGCTAAGCCATCTCCCTCCAACTCCCACGCAACTGCTTCCAATTTAGGAAAGCGGGAAGGGAAAACGGCAGGCTGAGGTTGCTTTTTAAATTTTACTGCCGCCACCAACGGATATTGGCCGCAAAAATAGCAGGTAAGGTGAAACAGGATGAAACATTTCTTTGTAGGATGTCGAGATCCTCGAGACTTTAGCAGGTAGCCAAGGCAAATGTTCAAAGAAAAAGTTACCGTCAAAATTACCATTACTTCCGAGATCTGTCATTATGCTTAGATCGGATCTTCTATCAACGGATGTCAACATACAACACATTTATGCGATAAAAATCAGAAGGAAAATTATAGCGAATACGTGTTAATTTTTCCGAGATTTTAACTTATATCTTTAAGGTAAAATGGAGGATCAAACATTTGGCAATAGGATAATTAAAGTCATGTAGACCAGTTTGAAGTTGGGATAATTAGTTATACAGTGAAAGCCACAGTGAAAGTCGCCAGGAGGAAATCGGCGCTAAAGCCGGACTATTGTGATGATGAAGATAGGAATAGAGCGCAAATGGCAATGCATATCAAAACAAAAAAAACTAAATATAGTTATTTTTTGTTTAACTGATGCGTGTTCAAATATTTATTTTTTGTTTAATTAATGTGTGAAGAGGAAAAGGTTAATAGCAAAAAGACCTCTAATGAAATCCCCAATTTAATCCATCGGAAATAAAATATTCAAAAAAAAAGTCTGGTCTGGTTTACTGGTCGTAAACGCAAGTAAGTTAAAAGAGGAGAGGAGCGTAAGTAGAGAGTAATTACACCGGCGAAAAGATAGATTTCTCCAGTACGAGGGAAATTATCTTTTTTAATTGGTAACTTTGTAAAAAAATTTAATCCATATTTTATCCATAATGCGCCCATCACTTTTCCGAGGGACGGAAAATAATATCAAGCAGCTGTCTAAAATCTCCTCGGAGGAAACGGCGAATCTTCATGTAGTTCAGATCTAGAGAAAGTCGTGCTCCGTAATTCGAAGGAGCACTAACGCAAATCTTTTGGATGTTTAGCGTAACGAGTCTGCCAACCAAAAATAACCCAGGAAAAACATGTAAACGACGATATTGTGACGGAAAATAAAATTTTGAAAGTATCAATGAATGAATGAATGATCAATGAAATATTTCTGAAATATCAATATTGAATCCATTTTGCATACTCCCTGACCGCGGAAAAGAAATCGCTGAAATGTCAATGGACTTTCGCTTTTTAAAAGGAATTAATGAATATTCGAATGCTTTTATATATATTCAATTCCGTAATAAAAATCAATTCAGTTCCAATTAGCCAGTAATGGTAAATTTAAAAAAGACGAAAATTGGCGCCAAATACCGTTGAAGTTTTCAATCTTTAAAAAAATAGTGATGAGGGTGAAGATCTAGAATTTGTAACATAAAAAATAAATTTTTTTTTATTGCAAGCTAGATAATATAAATTATCGGTTAAATATAGCAGTTTTTTTCCGATCACGGAGAGTAATTTGGGTAAAAAATATAAGAAAGTTCGCGTCGGAAAATGCGAGAATATATAAATTAAACGGTAAATATCATTAAATAGATATATTGCATCTACATCATTTATTTCAATAATTCTATAGGTCAGAAAGTAATGGTGTCTAAATTGCGATGCGTGGAGTTTCTATTGGGTGGAAGAAAATGAGTGAAATATCCCTGATCGCAAAGATTCATAACGATATAAACGATATAGGCGGCTATATCAATACTTACAGTATCACAGATTCTAGTAATTTCTTAGTTTCATTTAATCTTAGATGTCAATACCGTATCAATGGAAAATATGATATACTTCCAATAAATACGACTTAATAAAAATAAGCACTTCATCATTTACTGAGTCGCATAAGAAAATCCGGCCAATATTTCATTTTCTTCTGCAAATGTTGATTTTCCGGACATATTTCAGTATTTGGATACATAAACAAATCTTTTTAATTTTAAAATTATTTATTTGAGATAAACATGCAATAATTACCTTTTACATCTGCTCTCAGTTTGATTTGAAATCCAGTTTCAGAGTCTTAGTCTTGAAACACAATGCATCTCAAAGTACACGATTCAAACAACCTACGAAGTCGCCCACCAGGCTGGAAGTACTTATATTATGACAGCTCCACACGCTGATAAACCAATCTTGATTCCACACTCCGGTCTCGCTGCGCCCTCACCGGCCCTTTCTGAATCAGCTACCTTCACGTACCAAAAGGCTGTATTGAAGTTATTTAGAAGCAGTGTTCCTATTGGCTTTCCTCTAGCCTTTCAGGTGTACCACTTGGAAATACTCCAATGAAAAGGATTGTAAAATGAGAGAGCAGCAATACCGGATCGAAATTCGCTCCGCTCACGGAATTTCAGGAAGTAGAGATTCAAACAATTGAGGAACGTATACGAAAGTGGTGAAATGGCCGACGAGGAACTTCCTTCGGGTTGGGAAAAGAGATTAAGCAGGTCCACTGGTCGGTTTCTACCTATTAATTATTGTAATTGAAATTGGCAGAATCATGGACGCATTATTTGTATCAGTATTTTTGTAGAAAGTTGAATTGTTTGATTTAAATCCACTTGTTCAGGTACTCGGACCTAGCGTTATTTGTTGTTTAATAACTCTGCTCGAAAGAATGACACCGCTTTTATTTTTATACGTAGTTATTATTAGTTGATTTATTTATCGATAGTGTAGCACACGTTATCAGGGTAAATCATTTGCCCTATGTATTCTAAATCGGCGTTAAAAGTAGTCGTGTGCCTACTCATGGCGTTTGTCAAACAATAAAGTGATTATTGGTCCAACATTAATGGATTAATATATGTACATACATCCCAAGATTTAAATCATATAATAAACGTATGCAAATTCTCCGTTTGCCGAATTTCGTGAATATTCGAGTCTGTAGAGGGTTTTATTGTTGTGAGCCTTCAGTTCAATATTTAATTAGGTTATTTACTGCTGTTTGCTGATTTTATCCTTGCTTTTGAAGATGTCGGGAAATTCATGACTTATCCAGTTGATTGTCCATGTTGCTGGACATAATGCCCAGAATTCTCTACAATTTAATAACTTAATTGACATTATAGAAAATTTAAGACGATTGAGTTGATATAAATTATTCAAATTAGAGATGGGCTAATTTGCGAGATCATAAATTTCGATGTGCGTTTGAGATCACCCTTCGCAACTAAACGTCAAGTTATAGACCATTTCTTCCATTCGCTTTTACTACAAATTTAAATAGTTCCTTCAAACCTCTTCCAAGGCTTGAAAAAGATTTTGTTGTTTTTCAGGTCAAAATTATTATTTGAATATTTACACAAAGGAAAGTCAGTGGGATCGACCAGAGAAGGAAGCAGAACCGGTATCATGGGGTGGCCCCAGTGCTGTACAGTGCAGACACCTGTTGGTTAAACATCGTAACTCTAGAAGACCATCCTCATGGCGCGAAGAGAACATAACGCGAACTCAAGATGAAGCCCAAGATTTGGTTAAATGTAAGTAAACTTTAGTGCTACCTTTATCGACAAATATAAAAAATGATGGTTAAAATATTGTTTGAATGCCTTTTACTATTTTCTGGCCCAGAAATATCCATTTTTATAATCTGGAAAAAAATATTTTAATAAATAATCAATTAACAAAAATTTAACACGCATGGAGGTACTGGTAATTTCTGTTTAATTATTCATAATTTTTCGTCATATTTTGCAATATTATTACGCTATCAAGATTTTCTTCATTTATTATTGCTCACTATGAATGATATCTAGCTCACCGTCATAAGAATAGTGAATATAATTTCAATCATTCAAAGTTATTTATTATCTTCTTTGCGGATAACCTGTGTAAATATACAATAGTTTAATTATACAATTTAATAATTCTATATAGTTGTTAATATAATGACATATTTTTGTTTTATGTAATATTTACATTTCTATGAATAAGATTGACACTTAAGGTAATAGTATTTAGGGAAATTATACTACCTAAAATTTTTATGTAAAGTTTACTATTTGATTATAGAAAATGTATTTTCGGATGGAATGTTTATGGATATGGTGAATGCAGGAAAAAGTGTCTATATATAATATGATAATAATATATGTGATATAATATCATTGTAAATATTTTTTTGCATCTGGCTACTTGAAGATTAAGAGTTGTTTTTACATCTTGTATTAATTTATAAGTAAATTGTTTAAGTTTTCATCTAGATATTCACTGCCATGAAGACATTCTAGTGTTCAGAGTAATTGTATCAATGAATTAAAATTTATTTCTTTTTCTGTTTCTTTCAGTAAAAAGTATCTTTTGAGTTTTGTGCATGTATGTTTATTCATATTTATTAATATTTTCATTTTGAGTGATATTAATCTATGCTTCAGTTTCATTTTTATTTGAATTGAGGATTATAATTGAAGTCAAGGCATTTTCTGTTTTAAGAATTGAGTTTGTGCACAGAGATCCTGTGGAAATTCTCATTCTTTGCAGTTGCAATTTATCATCAGCCTTGATGGAGTGTTTTATTAACATTCAGAGACTGTTATGCAACATCCTACAAAAAATTTTAGATTCAGTTATTGTTACAATTATAATTTTCACATGGAAGTTATAGTGTATACAATTTTTTTAGAATAGGGAAAAATCATATTTAAATAGAATGAAGTTCAAATAAGACCCTTATAATATGTTGCTTACTGAAAAGGGTTCGTTTGTGTAAATATAAACATCTATTTTACTATGAGAATTCTTGCCTCTAAACTACAAATCAACTTTTTTATCCATTGTTAATGAAAGTTTTTCTTGCCATTTGCTGAACTCTGAACTATTACTTTGTCTTAAATGACATTGTGAAGAATAATAATGAATACCATCATTATGTTATCATCTGTGTCTTTTTAACTGAGTCTCACTCAGATCTTGAAATTTCATGTGGTATTGATTAAAATATGAAAAATACCAAGGATAGTTTTGAAATTGTTATTCTTTCGGAAGTTCTTGCTGAATTTTGATATTATTTTGAGAAAACTTGTTCTGATTTTAACTGATGATATTTGTTTAATTTTTTTATAGCATACCGTGAGCAGATTGTGTCTGGTAGAGCTTCATTTGCTGAACTTGCTCGCAAGTATTCTGACTGTAGTTCAGCTAGGAAAGGTGGTGACCTTGGTCCATTTGAACGGGGAGTAATGCAGCGACCCTTTGAAGAAGCAGCATTTGCTTTGAAAGTTGGAGAACTCAGTGAACCTGTTTTCACTGATTCTGGAGTGCATATAATTCTGCGCACAGCTTAGGTTTATGTATTCAAGGAAAGGAGATAGGATATCATTGTAACACCTAGGTTGTTTTGCAAATATACAGTTTACTATATTGAAGATTTGAGGAAATGAAAATCTCAGTTGCTATAATTAGCTTAATTTTTGATCTTATTTAGTAGAAAACTTATGGAAATTTACTTGAGAATTTAATGAAATGTCGACTGGGTGTTGCACCATGTGAAATGATTTCCTCAATGCCATGCTAAGACTGGTCAAATATTTTTTGTGAAGGAAACAAAATATATTAATATTTAATGATTTTGTTTCTTGGGCAAGTCACATTATTCTCCAACAGTATCTGGTGCTTTCAGAAAAATTGGTTTTATGTTTGTTGAGCATTGATATTTGGAGAAGAGCTATTTGAAGGTTTACCTATAATGTGATGTAATGCAGCCCTCTGTCCTCACCTTAATATTTGTCTACCATTCCATATAGTAGCTCTTCAGTTCTATGATTGAAAAGTACTTTCATAGGTCAATTATTCTTTGACTCTAATTTGTAGGAGCCAGATCTCTAAAGAAAACCTATACTTTCTAAAGTTTAATTCTAACTTGATTTTGGACTGTTGAAGTTTTTCATTTTTGAATTTTGTGTAAATGGATTTGTTTGATGTTTACGTCCATCAACTCCTTTCCATCTACTCAGTATATCTTGTTAACCTTAAATATCACAATAAAGTCCTCCGTTAATCTGTGGTTATTAACATTATCAGCTATATGATTAAAGTAAATGTTGACTGACAGTTCAAGTAGCTGTAGAGAGAATTCTCTTTCTCATTAATGTTTAAGCAGTTTTACTTTATCACTAATGGCTGTGAATCATTTTGTCATTCTAGTGCTGAATTTCTCATAACTTTTGTCCCAGGGATGGCAATTACTTAGGTACAACTAGTAATTACCTCGCTGGTATGTAAAGCTGTGAAAAATGCTGTTAATTGTCTTCACAAAATGACTGTCATGTAACCTTTGCAAGAGGCTTTATTTTTGCCTCAAGTAAATTTGAAGGAGTTGTCAGAGCTTTAGTGGGGCCCCTTGAATTATTGAGTTTTACTGAAGACTATTAGTGTTACTCACCATTGTATTCTTGATAATTTTGTCATTAATTAAACCAGTGGTCTCTTTATAATTTTCTTTTTTTTCTGCTCCAAACTATCCATCTTATATTGTGAGCTAAGACATTAGAAATGGCAGTGATATGGTATTATGTCAGGGACTATGCTAGTAGTAGCTATTAGTCTCCTGAGCTACTAACGCTATTATCTATGTAATTCTTCTCAAGTCTAAGGATATAAACTCTTACATTTTAAGAAGGATTAAAGCTCCTATAAAGAATGGTTTGTGATCTTTTTCATTCTCTAGATCAATAAAACATTGTTTAAGAAGCTAAAAGTGTGAAATAAATCATTGGCAGCATCTTAATCTCCCTAGGCATTCTTTTAATCAAATATGCTATGTAAAGACTTGATAATTCATATTAATTTGCAGATTTTAGTTTGATTTCCCATGATAGTGGCCTGCCAGGCTCCCAGATAACCAAATGGGTAGTGCATTCACCTGTAGTGAAAGCATTACTGGGTTTGATTGCTGCTGGTGGGAGCAAAGTTGTGTGAAATAACTTCAACTTTCAAAGCATTTTTAGAATTACTACTACACAATAGTGGCCAGTCTTTGGTGTATAATCTTTGTCAGTATCTTGGGATGCATCGATATTATATGATGCTGTGCTTCATTCTTTTCGTGTCTACTTATGCTTGTATAAAGCCTGCAAAGGGGTCATGCTCAACTTTTCTGTAATCTTCCGATTCTTAACATCATGGAAAATCTGTTGCTATTTTATTACCTCACCCAAGAATTGATTCAACAATTGTCTAAGTGAGCTCACTTGAGAAAATAAGATTTCTTGGTAAACTGGAAATATTCCTTTGGGGAATATTTTATAACCAATTAATGCCTAGTGTCCACTTTGGAGGATGGTTTCATTGTGACTGATTAATCAAAATATTGTTGTTCCACCAGGAAGTTTCTGTGGCAGATATGTAAATAATAAATTGTAGCATCTACTGCTATATATTCCTCTTACTCTTTGCTAAGAACTTTCTTTTCTGTTTTGATATACTTGGTAATACTTCTTCAACGCATCCTCATCAAAATATTTTTTATAAACTGAAGTATTGTATTAAAATTAATATATATTAAATTTATTTGCATGCCAATTTTAAAGTAATTTATGAATGAACTGTTTTGAATTTCTTGTGTTCTAATAGCTTTCAAACCTACTGTCCTCATTTAAGGACAATGGGTTCTCAAAACTTCTTCATTGATATCTGTCAAATTTGATTTCTGTTTTCCAGATAATTTTTTGCTACATTTTGAAATTAAGTCTGAAAAGCACCTTTACAAACATGTCTTAAACTTCTGCACATGTTTGCAGGGTTGGCCATCACTGAGGGGTGGTCTAGGTGAAAATTTCTTTGTTTATTCTTTTCCCATTGCCCCCACAAACATCCATACACTGGACAGTTATGGTGGTGGGATTGAACAATGACAATGGATGAACAGACTCAAGCATTCCATAATTGGAAATATCCAAATAGCTGGGATTCAATCCTGAGACCTTGAGGTTGGAGTGCTAGCACAAAACCACTCCCCACGCAGATGCCAGCAGGGTAGTTAGCATACTAGGTTCCCCTTCTTTTCTTCCTCTATAGATACTACTATACTAGAGCCGCTGGATCTTGATCTGTGCTCCGCCCATGAGGTGTTTCAGGGGTTGGGGAGCCGTGGCCAACAGAAAGTCTCGATTTTGGGCGGGAAGCCTGAAAATCCGTACAGCATTGCAGTTCTAGCAGCCAGTTGATCTCTCTCTCTCTCTAACTCTCTGTCGGTTGTGGCTGCTTGGAAACTCATTTTGCTGCAATTCTCGTTCTTTGTAATATCTCGGTAAATTTTTCGTTTTATAGTTTAGGTCGGTTTTTAGTCCTAGATTTTATTCCTTTTATCACTTATATTTCATAGTTATTTACAGATTTTTGTCTTTATTGTGTAAAGTGATTTAACTTGTAGTTTTTTGTTTTCTTTACTTGAAATTTTATTTATTCTTTTATATAGTAGATTTAAGTCATCCTTTTTGCGTTAGCATACACTAATTTTTACATATATTCATTTAGCTTATATTTTACTTTAGTTTCGCTTTATTTGTGTTAGATTTAGATATTTCTATGGTCATTTAGATTCTGTAACTTAAATTTACAATTTAAATTTCGCTTCGTATCCCAAATTGACACTTTATATTCCAGTACCGTATTTGTAGGTTTGTTTTACATCGATTTCAACTCTGTTTAATTCATTAGGGTAAGATGTGCGATCGGGAGAGTGCCAAAGGGATAGGGAGAATCAAAGCGTAAACGCATTCTTGGTAGTCAAGCCCGAGAGATGGTTTTCAATCTCAGACTATTTTGTGGAGGAGAAAAAGAATAACGAGCCTCTTTTACCGATTGAGAAAGTAATTGATAGAACTTATTCCCAACCTTGAGAAG
>KZ308463.1:476733-524882 GCA_000376725.2 Ladona fulva | reverse complement strand
AGCGGGGATATCCAACTCATTTAATTAAAACTATTCAATCTTTCTATTTAAATACAAAGATAGTAATTGATACTGGTTTTGGCAAAAACGCAACACAGGAAATCATAACCAATCAAGGTGTTAGGCAAGGGTGTCCTCTGTCACCTACATTATTTAACTTATACATAGAGAATTGTTTACGAGAATGGAGAAAAGTTACAAAAGGAATTCAAATAGGAGAAAATCAATTTTTAAGTTCAATGCTGTTTGCTGATGATCAAGTCATAATTCAAGAAAGTGAAGATAACTTACAATTGGCAGTCCACCAATTCTAGAAATTGAAGGTAAATAAAAGAACTAATAGAATTGCAATATGAAATGGGACTGAACCTAAAAATTAAGAAATCTTAATTTTTAGTTTTATTTAATTTTAAAAATTTAATTTAGTTTTTATTCTTTTCCTTTATGTAGGATTAGAAAATTCTCTTCCTGAAAAGGTGAAAATCGATCACTTTTCATAACTCAAGCCACTTCATCCAGCAGCTCAACTTCATCAAAAAACAAGAGCAGTATGAAAAGAAATCCTTCTCATTTTTACCATTTTGGGATATGTTTAGAGAGTCCCTAAGGATTCCAGAATCAGATTTTTAATTTTGATATTGAGAAATTTTGTAGAAAACAGCAGTACCACAATTTTCTTCAGTTATTTTTAACAACATTAATGGCTAATTAAGGTACTCTGCAGAGTATGCTGAACCAAAACCCTTTTTCAGTTTTCCTTTCATATTTATGAATCATTATTTACTTTAAGACCAACATCAATCCAATTTAAATTTATTTATTAATTATACACAGTATAAAAAACTGTTAATTTAATGTAAAATTAACGGTGATCCAGAAATGTTTGTATTTTAGATTCTGTTTTACATCGCCTCTCTAAGTTCAGTCACTCCAAGCAGACCCTGCTTCAAACTTTTCACAGATATAATTATCATAATTATCCATATTTCCACAGCTAAAATTAACACATAAGTGTTATTTAGAGAGGAATTAATCTATGAAACTTTTTTTGTTATTGCAGAATTAAAGTGCTAAATTTTACTTAACGCTGGCTTTCTTCAATTTGCCGTAGCCAAACCTGCTATAATTACTTTATATCTACATTATACTTTTTTTAGGTCTTCGGTTTAGTCATGCCAATTACAGAAGTATATTTATATATTTAGTATATTTACAATAAACAATTCGCAGGTCATAACTTATAAGAAAGTGGTTGTGTTTCGAAGAAAGCCATTAATCATGACCTGAGGGGGCGTTCAGGCCACACTGACCCCTCACTGTTTACGCCACTGTTAGGTAGATACATGTGAATGCCAAATTATTAAACAAGTTCACTCACATACATATCTTGGGATTATAATTGATGAAAATTTTAAATTTGACAAGCATACAACATATGTAAGTGGCAGAAAAAGTTATCACACCCATTTTCTACTTACAAGATACAAGATACACTTGAAACCAAATGGCTAATTTATGTTGCATACAAAGAATGTTTTCTTTATTAATTTATGGAAGAATTATTTATATATGTTAGAACTGATTATTGTTTCTTTTTGTGGTTTGATTTTTAAAATGGAAAGATAATATCAGTTGCATGTAAGCTGAACCCAGGCAGGTTCTTTTTATTTACTCTGTAACTAATCTTTTTATTTATTTTGTAACATTTTGCATTTCGAATCTGTCTTTCTATAGCTGTTTTTTCTGTATTTTTATTTAGGATTATTATTATTAGCTAATGCAAAAAGATGCTCCTTTAAAAGAGAGAGTAAAAATAAGGGCCACATGATATGGTGTCTTTAGTAAGATACTTTTTTAAGGGTACACTTAAATGCAAAATATGAATAAATCATGAATTAACATTTTTGTACAATTTCTGTGATATTGGTAACCATATAAAGCAGACAAACAAAAGCACCCATGCTGTAAATGAAATTCAAATCCAAAACCTCCAATTTCTAGGTAAACACATTCCTTAGGTGTCCCAAAATATATATGTTGATGATTTACTAAATACACTAACTATATGCACCTTGCTAAATTTCACAATGTTTCCACTCCTAAATTCTACTTCGTGATGTATTTTAATCTTCATGTTTATAATTAGTAATTCATTTCTTTGTAATGTTAATATACTGTAGTAATTGAAGTATTAATTATCTTGACAGCATAAACTAAATATATCATATTGTTTGATTGTCCTTTTGAAAGGTTATTGTTAGAAAAGCTTCTAAAATTTCCTGTTTTGATCTAATAGTTAAATGGTGGTTTTAAAATTTGTACTAATCAATACTGTTTGATAGTTCAATAAATAATTCAGTATATTCAAATCGCTTACATCTGAATCTTATCCTCTTACTTTCTAAGAACTCCACGATTATTTTACTTCTTTTCCTTTAATACTCCGATTTGAATAACGTTTTATTTTAGTTTTCTAATTAGATCTACTTTGCATTAACGACGAGTTAGATGAAAGAAAGGTCTTAATCTCTCAGTTTCGCCATTGTAAATATGTTGTTTATTTATATCTAATTAGAAAATAAAGTTTACAAACTAATTAAAATAGACAAATGATTCGAATGAAATGCGGACTTGTGTTGTTTAACGTTACAATAAAGTGATACGTAACAATGTGACTCATACGTTTCGATACTCATCTAAATTTCAGTTGATTATTTTCTTTAATGAACGCTGTTAAGGGAAAAGCAAAGGAGGAGGCAAATATTTTCGAACGGTGAAAGGGGGGGCAAGAATATGGAAAGATATCTTAGGTCTTTATTCGTAAGGAATGGTACTGACAACGGAGGCGATCTAGAAAAAGTAGAAAAAACATTGGAAGATCTGCACAAATTTGAAGCCTCCAACAACATTAGGGAAGCAAGTGTGGGAAGCAAGGACATCCCGAAAGTAACAGAGGACTCCAGCGGTAAAAACAACGACAACGGGCAAGTACCTGCTCTTGCAGACAGTTGCACACATGTCGTGCCACTGTGTTCACCCTGTAGAGTAAGAAACGAAGTTAGCGGGGAAGGAGATAAAAGAAAAAGAAATAGGCGGAAAGGATCATCATTACGATCGAAAAGCAAAGCAAAGATAAAAGGAAGAAAGGTACGTAAACAGTCAGTATGTCGGAGCAGAAAGAGAAGAAGTCAAAGTAATTGTTGTAGACCTAGGAAGAGAGTAACAGTAAAGTGCTCGAAAGTTTGCAATAAAGTGGCAAAAAAAGAGAAAATTAGTAAAGAAACTGAGAAACATGGAGTAAAAATTGATAAGGAAGTGCAAACAGAAAAGGAAGAGCAAAATGAAAAGGGAGTTCAAACTGAAAAGGAAGGAAAGAGGGAAGAGGTAAATACTTTTAATCAGAACGAAAAAGAGCAGCCTAGTGTAAGTGCCGACCCTTTCTGTTCCATGAGTAATTTTGCAAGTATGGAAACTTCACGTTTTCTTAGGGAAATGCAGAGAAATCAAAGTCCGCGAAGGTGCTGCAAACGCGGTTCAACAATCTGTTTCATAAAAATGTCTAGAAGGAAGCGTGGCGGTAGAGCGAGAAGTCGGAGTAGGAAGAGAATGGGAAATAAAGGTATTAGAGGTCAGTTTATCGTTAGTAAAGAAGTGCTAAAATGTGCCGGAGAAACTAATGTATGTGGCCGAGGACAGAGACAGCAGATCAGTGGTAGATGTTGTGACAGTGACGGTCCATGTGGTTTTTACAGCCGGAGAAAAGGTAGAAAAGGACGGAGTAGAAGAAAAAGCAAGAATAGAAGTAGAGTCAGAAGTAGAAGTGTGCGACGCTCAAAAACTGTTTAAGTTAAAAAACACAGTGCGTGATAAAAATAAAAAATGCTTGAATTCTTACAAATTAACTACATAATAACTTTTATTTTAAGGAGTAATATCGCGAGCCCTGGTATTATGTATGTGTACGTTAAATCGCATATGTGCTTGTAATCTTCTCCTAAGATACATCGTTGCGTAATAAAAGCGTTATTTGCAGAAAGTTTTCTCGGGTTATCAATCGGGTTGTTTGGTCGATTACCACCAGTGTTTCGGCCGCACTCTTTGTACACGAGGCCGCTCAACCTCGAAATCGGCAGTCGCGGAACATTCGATAAGTGAAAATCACCAGATCGACTTCGACGAAGGCAAGATCCTTGTCAGAGGGACATGATACTGGGATCGAGTGGCGAAAGAAGCAGTAGATATTCAACTACACCAAAGTAATATGAATCGGAGGGACTTATCTTAACCGAGGCATGGAATAGGACAGTAAGAAAAACCGGTGGCAATCGACCAAGCAACCCGGCTGATATCCCGAGAAAACTCTTTTAACTCAATACGCCGGGAAAATACTAAGTTTTTCTTATAGCGTTATGTTATGTCGGTAGCTTACAGAGGCATAAAAAATGCCGAGTCATGTTTCAAACTTACTGTAATGAGGAGAAAATCCTCTCTGGTTAATAGTCGGGTAGAATTCATGTCAGAATGATGTTATTGTTTCTAATATAGTTTTGCCAATTAACCCTGAAAAATTATTACAAATAACACTTTGAATTGCTCATATACCAAAAAATAAAGGAATTACAAGTGTGAAGAATAGCGACATGTCTGGTACTCGAACCCAGGTCTCCCACTTTCCAGGCATGTATTCTAATCACTGAACTACCATGCCGAGTCTCGTACACACTGGAATTGGTCAACCTTGAACATGAAATATAGCCACGAATATTACTCACATGCCATATTAAAGCTATCTGGCATGTAGAAGACTGCCAGCAGTTTTCCAGCACCTAGCAGTCCCCTAAGACCAAAAGTGGCATTTATAGTTCTTTTCCATCCCCTTACGGACGACAAGGGGATTGCCAAGCTGGGTAACCCATACCCTAGGAGACCCCTTCGGCGTGATATCTGAAGTGTTAAAACTTGGTACTAAGAATATTACCGTCACTTCGCGTTCCGCCTTGTTGTGTGATAGCTTACTGTATTCTTTCAATCTTGAAGTATCCATTATCATCCATTATATCATTTATCATATTCATCTACATATTATTATATTACATTACCCATTTTTCCCTTATTCCATTTTCCCTCTTTCCTTCCATTTATCCCCTTCATTTTACCATTAAAATGGATAACTTCTCGGAGTTCGCTCTTCGAGTTCGGAGACCAGCTTACCAGCAGTCTCCTTGCCGGAGGACTCTGAGGGGTTGTTTTTAAATACCACTAGCAAGCAATTTCTCATAAGGAGAGTGCTAGGGGAAGGTTTGGATAACGACTATAAATACGGCCCAATTTCAATTGAGTGGTTGGACATAATAGAATAGTTTCAACACAGATTTTAAGACCGACGAACCACGATGGGGTTGAGTTCAGAACTTAACCCGAGTAACGTGAATGTGTGTAAATTCTCTACACGAAATACAAAATTCTTGCTTTATCTTACCTAAGTAATCATCGTTGCTTTAAAATGGGTTATTTATTAATCTGAACCACCCGTCTGGATCCAATCCTGAATAGTTGAGCGTGAGGTTACTAGAACAAAAGCTGAAGAAATCAATCGTTCTTTTCTGACGGATTATCCCCTTACAATTTGTAACTTCTTGTGCAGCTTACATTAGAGACAGTGGGAGAAAGTACAAAAATTGGATGCCGAAGTCCTAAGTAGGTTGGGGTTGGGAGGCCACTCGTGTATTTGCCTAGAATAAATGTGCTGATTTAGCATGAAAGTTCATGCCCCTTCGCAATTTACTGGGTCTGATTCCAGCATCAGTAGTATCTTCAGCCTGTGTTATTTACCTTATAAATGATAATAAAAATTCAATTAAGAATTAAATGCATAGTGCGTATTTGAGCATTGGGCATTGAAATAGCTGTTCTTTTACTTTGTCCTAAATTCAGTGTTGTACTACGTAAAGTATATTGGTTCCGTGAGCCTACCCTGGAAATAACCCCATGAGCCTCCAGAACTAAAAGTAAAGGAACCTTGGAACCATTACGTTGGCTCTGGCTCGCTGATAGTGATCTCTTGAGTCAAAAGCATAGGAATGGACGAGTAAGGTTTCCTTGACTTCTTCGCTCTTTCAGTTTGTTTTGTGAAAGCGGGTTTAATCAATTAATTCCGGGATATTGCGAAAACATTGAATTAGCGCCATTGCAATGAAAAGATGATTCCGTGATCTAGGAGCTTTTCTCACTTAAGGATAGGATAGAAATACTTGCTTGAAATACCTCGCTTTGAGAGAGAAGTTTTTCTCCTACAGCAATAGCAATTGTAATTATTCGAGGAAGTTTGATTTCTCTCATATGTCAATTAACGACCATTTATTTCTCGACGTCGATTTTTTACGGCCTTTTATGATGATTTAATTTTAGTAGGGGTGCTACGATGCCTTTGATAGAAAAACCGCTGACTTAATAAAGGGGCAACATTGGGTTGGTCATATTTCCATACATTCCTAACGGTAACAATTGTCAGTGACAGAAGAACACATTTTAGAACATTAATTTAAATAGTTTCGTCTCGAAGTTAATTCTAATTCTAAAGCTAATTTGGTTTATTACTTGTGTTAATGTTTTTAATTTATTTCGCATAGTGAAAAATACTTTTAAAGATTGAAATAAAACTATTTGCATATTTAAAGGCGCAAAATACAGGCATTAGCACGATAAATTTCTCTCTACCTCTTTGTAGTGCAGTTGCTGAGTGTAGTGCAGACGTATGCTTTCAAATTTTTGACACTGTAAGGTAACTCGTCTTGTTTTTCATTTAGA
Source organism: Ladona fulva (assembly GCA_000376725.2). Lineage (NCBI taxonomy): Eukaryota > Metazoa > Arthropoda > Insecta > Odonata > Libellulidae > Ladona > Ladona fulva. The sequence continues at coordinate 518,075 of KZ308463.1, read as the reverse complement.
ATTGATGCCTTATAAAAGTCAGAAAGTGCAGATCTGGAATATGAATTCAAGTTATTGATAATGAGGGAATCGATCTATAATTATTTGTTTCTCGGTTTCTGTCAGGTTCAAAGGAATTGCAAATTTTTGTTCAGTTTCTGTTTCGCTCCTTCACCTCCTCTTCTTATACTAACAACTTTCTATAGTTTTAATGGAGTCACCCCTCAGAATGTAGAGATAGCCGGTTTTGGATCACATTTTTGGAAAATAAAAAATATAAAAACCAAGTAGCAAAGGATCCTTTGTAAATAAGGAAAAACAGCAAACCTCGCATGATCTTGGACTTGATTCAGTTCCAAGTGAAAATAATTCGCATACATGGAAACGAAACTATCAGATTAAATAAATATGAAAACGAATGGTTTGTTATTTATTATGATAAAAAATGTAGAATACCGAAGCTGTTTCAGTAGATTCATTAAATTTGCGCTTATATATAGTGTTAATTAGGTGTGATTAATATTTATAGATTTAGAAAGGAAGTTTAAATAATCAATGAGTAGAATATTGAAAGATCTCAATATATCATCACAAAAAGCAAAAGCATGTGAAATGATCAAAGCAGCCGAGAAAGAGTATTCTTAAAACGATGGATGTTGTTAACTCCAATTTTTGAGTTTTTAAGGCGCATGACGTATCGTGCAAAGTGTATCACAACTCCTCCCAATTATGTTTTCATATACATGCACTTGAAGATTGTAGAAGCAATACAAGATGCAAGTTATTTGATAATGGTGTTTCATCAAAGGCAGCTGACAACAACAAACAAACAACGAACAAACTGTTCTGGAAGGAAAGGATTACCTTTATGATTTTATTAGGATCTGAGAAGATTATATATATTGACTGAGACTCTATCGGGATTGAAATACATGATAGTTAGAGGTTTAAAAACACTCCATAAGCCATATTTCGGCAGGCGGAACTCGCGTTACGAGACAAACGGGAAACTCCTCATGTTCCAAAGTTTGGAGATTGTCATTACGATAATGACAGTGACGGAAATGGAATCGCGCAAGGCAGATGGTACCATGTAAGACAGCAGCGAAAAATAGTAGTCGTGTTGCAACCATGGAGTAAGGGTGCATACCATAGTGCCATTAGCAGAGTCAGAGACGTCGCGGCAGATTCATCCCACAGGTAGACTGGTGTCGAGGACGGACTTACGTGAGGGGACCTGATGAGTGACGTACCGAGTGAAGTCGTCTTGGAAGACGCGATGATTAGCCCCGTGAATGATAAACGCCCAACTTGTAAAGTAGAGGACCGTCGGCTGAAGACGCTGGAGAGCAACTTGTCGAGACGTGACAACGATTGACGGATTCGTAAGTGATCAGTTAAGGCAATTGCATTACATAAAAATAAGTTATAAAACTTAAAAATGAAACGAAAGAAATAAGATTTACCTGTTTAGTTTGATCACAGAGTTGCAGTAACGAAGAGGCGGACAGCAAATACGCCCGACTCCGAGAGAATCAGTCCGAGCGAATCCTATCAGTAATTGACAAACCTCAAGTTTGCCTATCTAACTCCTCCTTACCTACCTAAGAGTCTTTTCCCTCAGTAGTTGTAATTTTTTAGTTATTTTCTTTCAGTAGCGCGGAAACCATACTTAAGCGAAATAACCATTACGCAGTTAGCGAACCTAAGTAGTACGCCAAATGAAACGATTAATTTTAATTTCGAAAATGTTATCACCATGGACCAAAGGAAAGCAAAGAAGATGTGTGGACTAAAAACTGTGCCTGCATTGAGAATGGTGATAAATTAATTTTTGCTTATGTACTTTATGTTCAGATAACCGCCACGACTTACAATATTGAGCGACACTTTTCTTTGAAACAGTGATGCTTGTCTCTTCAATCAACTCTTGATTATCCGGGTGAATGATGGTGAGAGGATAAACGGATTATCAGAAAACAGGCATATTCCAAACTTTCTCTTTAATTTCTTATGATGCTCATAATTGCTTCATAGGGAGATGTAAAACTGCAACTCCCAAGAATCTCCCGCAGCGACAAGGCTTGACCTTTTGAGAAACAACAACAACGTTCGTTAAGTAAACAATTTATTATCATTTGCGCACATATTTAATTCAATCGTTTCATTAACTCGTTATAAGTTTACTTCGGATACTTTTAGCAGCGATAGTTTCATCGTAGTCGTATTTCTGCTGCTACAAGAAAAGGTATTACACAGGTCCTGATTTTTTTAGAACGCGAAAATACTCATTTCGGTGAATTATACAAAATCATGCACGGATAATCCTTCTATGGATAAGCGGGGGTTCATTTTATGTATGCACCGCTGACCCGATGCGTCTTCCGAATAGTCACATTTTAGTTGATTTTGACCCGCTGCCGAAGCTTGATCTAGGCGTTGGTAAAGGGACCTCTTCCTCAAGGAGATGCGCGGTTTAACATTTGGATATAAATTTTGAATTGCATAGTTAAACTTCAAATGGCTTCAGTCACTCTTAAATGATGTAGCTATTAGAAAGAACTCTATTTTAAGGCTGAAGTGGAAACTATAGCAAAAGCAACTCATGGGCTAGAAGTAGACAGACTCATCAACAACTCATTGGCTATTTTAATTTACCCAACCGGAATTTAAAGGGTGCAGCGGTTCCTAAAAATGAGAAGTAAATTACGCAGGTAAGGATTAGGTGATCCATAATTTCTTACAAGTTTCCAACGCTACTGATACTTACTAGTAGCAGAAATAAATATGTATTTAAAATATTAATATTTGCAATATTTACATTTATAATATCTATTACATGTAAAAGTTACTTGAAAGAGGGAGGCGGGAGAATTGACAAAAAAATGTATCATATATTCGTACATTTTTAGTTCGCCAATACTTTTTATTAAAGCGAAGGATTCATCGAAAATCTACCAGCAATTTTCGATTTTGAGAAATATCATATCGTAGAAAAGCGGCAGGATCGAGTGCCACGAAGTGCCACTTTCACTTATGTTGAAAGCGGTCTCTAGTTAGATTCTCGTCGGGGGCTTTTGTGTGCGAAATGAACTCAGCTGTCGAAACACTTTTGTAAAATAACACTATATTAATATATGAAATGATAGAGTGACACGAAAATAATGCACCTGGAAAAGATGTCTACATATTGGTCAAATGAACGAAGGTCAAACGCGACTGGTCAAGCAGGAAACATGAAGTAAGTATTAGAAAATTAGAAGAATCAGAGCGAGTTCCAACTGGAATCAAGAAATAGGTTTTTAGTGCTTAAAGAAGAAGACCTGGATACCAAAATTATGGAAGACCTGTAGAGAGCAGCTGAAGAAGTAGCCAGCATATCAGCACAAAAAACAGAAGGCCTAAAAGTTCAGTGACAAAATGTATCACTGTATCGACTTTTATAGACTCAAACCATTTCCTCTTAATTCAAATAGCTACTCACATTTATAACAATCCTGAATGAACACCTGCAAACGTCAGTCTTCAACAGGAATCTAGCCTAGCACCACATTCACTGAGGGTGAATTTCGTCCGTTCACTGAAGGGACTTGGCTATTTGGGGGTCAGATAATTTTCTCCTATATAATTATATACATTTTATTTGAGATTTAAAGGGCTAATTCAATCAGTAACCATTTCATAGTATTCAACCTTTATTTTTAACCCTGGAGATTTCACTTCAGATAGAGAATGTATTCAAAATTGAAACAGCTATTTGATGAAGTGCTAAAAGCTTTTAAGGTAGTTTTAGAAGAACTGATTTTCCGTGGATATGAGAAGCACTTTTTGAAAAATGGTCCATTTATTTCAGTCACATAGTTCACACTTACAAAACATGCTTTCAATTATTTTTGTTATATCATGTAATGCTTATCTAGAATAAATAAAACAATATTTACATGTTATGTGCTATGCTAACTACATCTTAGCACAAATTAATTACACATATAATGTATTATTTCTAGATCATTCATACTCTTTTTTACAAAATGCTGAAACCTTCACATATTTAAATTATCATCATATTATACCACAAAAAATCTTAAGAGTTTCATTTACTGCTTAGAATGAAGCTCTACATCACTTTAGCATTATATTTGTGAATTGATGAGGTTTGCTCTTTCTATTGATCAAGAATTTCAATTTATTTTTACCTTTTTATCTATATTTACTCAAACCAAAAATTTAATATTTTCAGACCATTTTTAAAACAAATTCTAGGCCTAAATAAAACTAGAAAAGAAAGAAATGTTACAATTTGAAAAGCAGAAAAGGAACTATAATTTTGGTTACATTTAGGTTTCCTAGATATATCTTGACCAATATCTGTGACTTCAACAGACCAATGCAGCTTCAATGGATTATTTAAAAATTTAATCACTTATTTAAGGCTTATTTTCACTCACCAAAAAATATTAAACTTTTTTCATAAATCCCAAAGAAAATAATAATTTACAAAGCCTGTACATTCAATAAACTAGGAAAACCTACCCTCCATAAGCATTGTGAGTAGTAGTGGTATGCTAATTTTATGAAACAGTTTATATTTTGTTGAAGGAATGATGAACAATTATAATTAATGAATCAAGGATTTAAAGTTTAATAAATGAAGTGAAAATAAATAAATTGTGCGATAATAATTTATCAAAAAATAATAAAAATGATGAAAAGTAATCGTAACTGTAAGACAAAGTGAAAAATATCTTTATTATACATTCACAATATTAGACTGAAGTTATGAGAATTATAAATGAATTTTCAGTGTTTGCTTGACAATCAAAGATGTATTCATTTATAACAATATTGTAAATTTCTAAACAATTTTTCCTCAAATTCATTTCCATTTTTGTAGTTCTGTGCAAAAGCTCTTGAAAATTCAAGTTACTTGAATGAAGATATACTGAGAATTAAAATGAAAGAAACTAACTTCACATTGGTCAGAAAAAATCTATTAGCTGCTTTATAAAAATGTATTCTCTTAAAATAACTCAAGTATGTGACTATTAAATCAGAATTTTTAATACTGCTTGAATCATACTCTTTTGGTACAATGATTTGATGTCTTCAACAGAAATGTGTGCCCTATTTCTCATTTTATGCATTTATGAAATAGATAAATTTCATTCTGCTACATAAAAGTCATTTATTGATATTAGTTCCTACTCTCATCAAAATGAATTGTAGTTTAAGCCTTTTTAAAAGCACCAATATCTCAAATATCTGGCAAGAGATATGCTCTACATAGTTATAGGTACATATTTACATATTTACAAATTTTACACACGTATTTTTATTAAAATACTTCACTATTCAATGTAGAATCTTTGAATTTATTTGGTCCAGTGCTGAGAAAGAAGAGCATCCTACATTTATCTTGCATATGAAGAAGCCTCTTTTGTGCTACTATTTCTCAAAATTTACATTTAGTTAGCTTAAGTCCCAACTTGATAACCTATGTTCTTTCTCTTCAGAAACATGTGTATCTCTTTAAAAGATGGTCGCAAGTCTTCATCTCTCTTCCAGCATTCTGTCATCAGATCATATACTTCTTTTGGACATAAAGAAGGTTTAGGAAGCATCACCTGTAACCAAATGGAGAATTTTCTCATGAGTAGAGTGACCTCCATTAGTAATGTAAAAATGTTTCAGATACCTTAATAGTTTTGTTATATATTATTAGATTGTTAGGTATTAATAGATTATCACAATGTATTAATAGATTATCATAATGTGTTAATAGATTAGCATAATCAAGTCTGAATTTGGATTTTCCAGTTTGAGAGAACTTAAGATTTTGTATGAATTTACTTGTGTTAAGGTTTGATTGTTTTTGCTTAAGTTACTTCTACTATTTGTGGTTTGATATTTTCCATTCACCTGCATAACAAATAAAAAACCAGAATTTTTATGGGGTATAGCGGTGGGTTAAGAAGATAGTTTTATGAGGGATAAGTTATCATTATTTGGTTATTCAAAATCAGTTTGCTTTCCAATGCACTAATTGATTAAAATGTTTGAGAGTTAGTAAATATTATACAAGTCATGAGTATATGATATACTTAGATGATATGTTTGCAAATATATTAGGAAGATTCAAAGATTTGAGGGTTTAATCAATCTTTATTTAAGACATTAAGGATCCTAATACAATTAGATCCTAAAGTCCAATCCAAAAATTTTTAAATGCTTTTAAAAATTCTCTTACTAAATTACATTAGTCTCTTCAAGGGGCATGGCCATTATACCTTCCCATAATGATTTCTAAAATATAGAGGAAGTAAAAAGTAGAAAAGGTGAAATTCCCTTCCAGAGTCATTTCTGGATTCAGTTCAAAGGAAAATTAGCTATTCATATGTTCTTAATGTATGTGAACTATATAGTACTACATACCTGTAGCTCTCCTCCATAGTACATGTGTTCTGCATTTTGAATCACTAGTTCATTTGAGAGGTTGCTGAAAGGTTTTTCACTGGCCAACATTAACACCTCCCAGAGAGTCACTGCAAATGACCAGGCACTGCTTCGACATGTGTAACGATCCTAACAATAAGATTTACATGAGAAAAATGAGGGAATTATACAGCAAGTGAGATGAGACAATTATGCTTAAGACTGCATGTTTAAGATATTAGCTCCTTCCAAAGCTATGAATAATGAATCCTTTCTTTCACTTTTTCTTACCAATAATATACTCTCCCATGGGAGCCACCTAATGGGAGCTGGAGGTCTTCCACCAATTTCACTATAGTCTTCTCGGTAAGCACCATTACACATAGCAACATCACCAATCTTTACTGAGTAACCCCGGCCAACCAAGCAGTTCCTGAAATGAAATACTTACAATATTACCAAGATGTGCGGTAAATTGGCTATTCTATTTTTAAAGTATATTCTTGACATACCTAGCAGCTAAGTCCTTGTGGGCAATATTTTTGGATTCCATATATTTCATGCCTGATGCAATTTGTGTTGCCATGTATATAAGGCACCCATAGCTGAAAGACATTGATATATTAAATAAGGACTCATATGAATTTCCAGGTTATAGATCAGAATAATGAAATGTTTTCCCTAGAAGACTTAAGCTGTCATGATTAGTTACCTCAAAGAATTTAGATTAGAAGGCTTGACACTGGATGACTGAGATGTTCTGAATTTTAGAAAATGAGCCAAATCTCCAAATTCTGGATACTCTAAAATGGTCCACAGAGAGCACTTTGACTCTTGATCTAAACTTCTCTCTTCATCTTCATTATCTATATCATCCTTGTTCTTCTCATCATCCTCTAGCTCATTGTCTTCATTCTCCTTGAAAATTCCGTCTTTCGTCAAATTTGCTGAAGAGACTCCAAGTACTCTCACAATGTTGGGGTCAGAAAGGGATGCTAGAAACCGTACTTCACGCAATGTGATGTTGCCATCAGGAATTGGAACTCCTGGAGTTTGTGCTGGAGCCTTCACTGATTTTGGAGTGGTTGAACGTACAGCAACTAGGCGCCCACCAATCGGTAAACTTCCATTTGATCCTAATGTGGTGCTCATTGCTCTCATACCATCAACTGGAGATGCATCACTTAAGTTACTAGTGCTGCAAATTATAACCTAACGAGGGAGTAAAAGGTAAATATGTAATCTTATCAAAGAAAACTATAACATGAAACAAGGGCAATGAAGATGTGAATCATTTACCTCTCCAGCATGGCAGCTTCCCATCTTTTCCATTATCCTAAGAGAGTAACATGGTACATGTTTCACTTCAACCTCCCTGCATTTGTATGATTGTCCCATACTTGGTGCAATGTTCCATGTGACTACAGGAGGAGGAACCTGGAAGGGTTAAACATATATAAGGGAATAAATATATAATTTCATGTAAGGGAATGATACTTGTTTGTATGGTGATGCATGGATGGAAGCTGAATGGCAACGATTGAATTCAGTTTTTCTCAAAAATAACAGTCCAGTTATGAATTAAAATGAAAGAAACTAACTTCACATTGGTCAGAAAAAATCTATTAGCTGCTTTATAAAAATGTATTCTCTTAAAATAACTCAAGTATGTGAGTACCGAGTGAAGTCGTCTTGGAAGACGCGATGATTAGCCCCGTGAATGATAAACGCCCAACTTGTAAAGTAGAGGACCGTCGGCTGAAGACGCTGGAGAGCAACTTGTCGAGACGTGACAACGATTGACGGATTCGTAAGTGATCAGTTAAGGCAATTGCATTACATAAAAATAAGTTATAAAACTTAAAAATGAAACGAAAGAAATAAGATTTACCTGTTTAGTTTGATCACAGAGTTGCAGTAACGAAGAGGCGGACAGCAAATACGCCCGACTCCGAGAGAATCAGTCCGAGCGAATCCTATCAGTAATTGACAAACCTCAAGTTTGCCTATCTAACTCCTCCTTACCTACCTAAGAGTCTTTTCCCTCAGTAGTTGTAATTTTTTAGTTATTTTCTTTCAGTAGCGCGGAAACCATACTTAAGCGAAATAACCATTACGCAGTTAGCGAACCTAAGTAGTACGCCAAATGAAACGATTAATTTTAATTTCGAAAATGTTATCACCATGGACCAAAGGAAAGCAAAGAAGATGTGTGGACTAAAAACTGTGCCTGCATTGAGAATGGTGATAAATTAATTTTTGCTTATGTACTTTATGTTCAGATAACCGCCACGACTTACAATATTGAGCGACACTTTTCTTTGAAACAGTGATGCTTGTCTCTTCAATCAACTCTTGATTATCCGGGTGAATGATGGTGAGAGGATAAACGGATTATCAGAAAACAGGCATATTCCAAACTTTCTCTTTAATTTCTTATGATGCTCATAATTGCTTCATAGGGAGATGTAAAACTGCAACTCCCAAGAATCTCCCGCAGCGACAAGGCTTGACCTTTTGAGAAACAACAACAACGTTCGTTAAGTAAACAATTTATTATCATTTGCGCACATATTTAATTCAATCGTTTCATTAACTCGTTATAAGTTTACTTCGGATACTTTTAGCAGCGATAGTTTCATCGTAGTCGTATTNAATATTTGATCAATACTTTTCCAATATTTTTTAACTTTTAATATTACTCTTTTCTACTCTTGTAATATAGATCCTGAGGAAAAGTATTTAAAGTGAGGAGTTCTAAAATTTGTCTTTTCGGTGAATGACCACATTTAAGAATCTAATTCTTTACAGGAAGTAGCAAACTTTACGGTAACGAATGTAGAACATGCAATAGATTAAGATATAATTGCAAAATCCATGTTGTGTTAAATAATCTAATACTCATTATTTCAGGTAATTTAAATGTATTCTCATTTAAAGCCCATCAATTACTTTTCATGTATTCATTAAGTTGTTCCATCGAAAAGTAAAGCAAACCCTTTATTTACGAACATAATTTAACGAAAGAGTTCACCTTCACACGAACTCCTAGTTCCACCGAGTGTGTTATGACCCGTGGTGCCGTAACAAGTCCGAAGAGTGAGGTCACCGCCGCGCAGACTAGCATAATTTGATATCCCGGAATTTAATGCCGAAATAGGCCCAACTGTTCCGCTTCCGCTGTAACAGGACACCGTGGCCGCAGTAGCCGCTGCCGCTGCAAGAAGTGGTGATGATCTGAGGTCATCTGGCGGTTCATAAAAGAAGGTAGTGGTTGGGGCGGCGGTGGATCCTGTAAGTGAGGGACTTCGCCGCCGCCCCGGAGCGCCGTCGTCCTCCTCCAGGTCATCGTCTGCCGAAGATGCGTGGTCTCTTACGGGATAGGACCTTCCACTAATGCTTCCTCGGACACTTCCTCCTCCTCCACCACCTACCGAGGAACCTCCACCTCCCATGTGCAACATACCGCTGTTCATGGGTGCTAGGTTCATGAGAAGATCCTGGAAGAAGATGTGAGATTTTTTTAAAACAATTTGAAATTTGAAACAAGTAGCTTGAGTTAATTTCACTGTGATAATACGAATGAGGACAGAACTTTATAGATACGCTCTAAATAAGCTTAGAGTTGAGGTTAAAGCTTCTATGTAATAAATATTACGAAAGGAGGACATCAAAAGATTGGAGGCATTTGAGATGTGGGTGTGGCGTAGAATGGAAAAGGTGAGCTGGGTGGATAGAAAAACAAACATAGAGGTGCTAGAAATGGTTGGAGAGGAAGGGGTTTTAATTGAAGTAATTAAGCGCCTACAGAAGTAATGGGTGGGTCATATATTTAGAGGAGATGGATTGCTGAAGAGCGTGATTGAGGGTAGAGTGCAAGGGAAAAGACAGGGGAAGGCAGAGGCAAAAGATGTTAGATGACATAAAGGTTGGGGTGAGTTAGCAGGTAACGAAGGAAAAGGCAGGTAACGAAGGAATGAATAGAGAATATTAGGGCACATGGACCAACCAAAGGTAGAACACTTAAGTATAGACGCCCTACGTATCCCCTTTATGCGAAATTTGATGCGTCCTAGCATCAAGCCTTTGGCCACTAAGGCAAAAGTCTATACGGCGTACGATAGAAATCTATATCTTCTAACGATATCGTGAGTTTCAACATTATTATCTTAACGTATCTTAACGAAAAATGCTCTAAACGAATTTTTGAAAACCTGCTCAGTGTATTTAACCCTTAAGAGAGCAGTGGGATCTATACTTCCCACCCCCCTCTACTGAGNACCCATTTCATCAAACCCAACCCTGCATTTGCAACCTTCTCCATGGATTAGAGGGCTGCCATACCATATAAATAATTCCTGACTAGGTGGTTTATAAACGTGAAATTTACTGATCTTCCATGTATGTTATCAAAATTCTCGAAATTTAGAACCCATCTAAATATTTCACAACTAAAATAAGAATCTTCAATCATTTTCCTTACTTTTGACACTCGTCTCGATTTCTAATGACCAGTATTTCTATTTTAATTCCATAAAAGAAACAAAATCTGCAAGATGTCACATTGGTCGTAAGGGGACGGGTGGTTTATTAGTGAAAAATTTTACGTTTTTCGGTTTACTTGCTGAAAATTCTTGGAATTTTGATTGTGTATCAATGTATCAAAACTAAAATAAGAATCTATGGTCATTTTCCTTTATTTTGTCACTCGTCTAGATTTTGTGGGACCATTTTCTCTGATTTAGTTTTGCAAAAGAAGCAAACTCTGCAAGTCATGAAATCTCTATGAATCTCTCTGAATGATGAAGCTCTAAATTAACCCATTATTGAGTTAGACTGGGGAACGCACAAATGTTTCCCTTTTTAGATGAATTTAGAGAATATGGATTTGTGTTCATTTTTTGTGTGTTTACGGAAAGATTCAACCTGCTATTTGGGCCACAGGTAGCATAAATCCGCCCTTGTATGATGGCAGTAGATGTTTCGTACGTACATGGTCAATAGAATGAGTGGTATGTTCATTTTCCAGGCAACTCCATGTCCTAAGGACCCCAATAAGGAAATAATCAACGATGGGGCGTCCTGGACAATCATCAGTACAGACAAGGCAGAATACCAGTTCTACGAAGGAATGGGACCCATCAGAACCACTATCACTCCTGTTCCGATTGTCCACAGCCTACACGTGAGTTATTCTGTTTATTTTATTTAAGAATTACCCGTCGCGATTAGGTCGTGGGACCTGGTGGGATACAACTTATAACGCAGAGAAGCTGTTTCATTCGCAAAAATATTGTTTACTAATGCTAATAATTGAAATGCTCTTCACTTTACTTTTCATTAAATCGTAATCAAATTCATGGGATTGGTTTACCTTGTATGAAGAGTATTCATCAAAATATCCACTCCTCATGACTATTCATCAAAAGTGAAGGATATAAATTAAAAAACCCCTAACTGTAAGTCTTACTTGTTTCATAAGGATCCCAAGAAGAATCAGCATTGACAGAGTTGACAACTATTTCCTCAGAACTCGAATTTGGTTCCATTTCCGTGGTGAAGTTGCCGATAGCTGGTTCTGAAATACAAGTATCATATTTATTTCTATTCTTTATTTACCCATTAATATAAGAATACATTTTAGAAGGATGGGGCTCCCGGATAGCCAAGTGGGCAACGCGTTCGACTTCGGTGAAAGCGGTCCCGGGTTCGATTCCCAGTGGGGGCCCACGTGCGAAATGACCTAAGCTGTCGAAGCACTTTTAACAATACTACTACTTAAAAGGATGGTTGAATTGATCTCGAATCAAGCAAGGATCAGTATCTTTGGATCAGACCAGTATCAGAGAACAGTATTTTTCGAGTTAAAAAATCCCTAAATACAGGTTTTTTCAAAGACCTTTACAACTGTTGTATCAACTAAAGGAATTTTCACCTGTTCTGGTTTTTCAAACTGTGTTGAATCTACATCTACATAAATACAATGCAAACCACCTTTCGGGATGTGGAAGGGAGAAGGGATTACTTACTCAACATTTATAGAGGAATTGCAGCACGAATACTTGTTGCAAATACCAGATGGGGGCAGACCAAGGTGACCATTATAAGGATTGCCAAGAACAAGTATTGTAAAGTTTTCAAAAGTATTCAAGTTTTCTATTTACTTTAACGTAAATTTGTGTCTCATTGTTTTCTGTCGTATATCTCACAAGGCACCTTTGATTTGGTACGGAATCTCTGTGGTTCCCTGTCAGCATACTTGATTCAGCTGAAAGTAAGTTAATTTAGTGGGACCATCCATTAGAACCACAAAAATTATTAATAATTTAGAGTCCTACAATTTATCGATTAATGGATTATTTTCCGCATGCATTTAGGTATAGGCCTGAGAAAAATAACTTTCGTTCACTTTTTTCCTCAGCATTGTCATGGTTGCAATAAAATGAGTCGCTGAATGAACTTCAGCGCTGTTACTGAAGTTAGTTAGTTACTGAAGTTTATGATGTTAATTGTATGACATTCATCCGAAAGACTTCCTTTATCCTGGGGAGTCATGAAGTAATAGAAGAAAAAATAGGAAGATGAGCATTGTAAAAGAGTCGGGAGGAAAGTGTTTGGCTTATCTACGCAGTGGATACGCTGAGCATCCTGTTTTCCGGCTTTGGTCGTTAATCTTCTCGCTAGAAACACATCCAGCTGCATCCCTTTTTCTTCTCGCTTAACCTCTTCGCTAATTATGATCGTGGACGGCCCACGGCTGCTTCCGTCGTTTCGAAGCGCCTTTTTGGAAACTCCTTCGTAAAGGTGCGGTTTTAAAGACGTTGTATATTAAGGAACAGAAAAGATTTGGGATGGTAGTCGGAGATTGGGGGAGGTGTAGGTAAGTGAAAGGAAGGATAGGGAGGGAAGAGAGAGGGCGAGAAGGGGAAAGAAGTAGAGAATAAGATTTGGTACGCGGAAGCAGAACGGAAGAGAAGTTAAAGAGTAAGCTTGAGGGAAGAGAAAGGGACGAAAGATAGAGGAAAATACAGATAAGAAGTATGAGAGAGGAATGGGCCAAAGCAAGAAAGAGGAGTAGGTCCTCAAAATAAATCAGGGTTCAAGATGCGTAGACTCAGGTGAAAAAGGATGGATGCGTGTAATAGGAGGGGACATGGAGTGCAAGAAGGAAATAGGAAATTGAACGTTAGGGTAGGAAGGATGAAGTAGGGAACTTGCTGAAAACACTAAGATTCATTATCATCAGATAAGTCTGCGGTCACCGCCAAAAGGTGTCATAGGCTAACAGAAAAAATATGCTTTTTTGGTGACTGCGCAAGGAGTGTACGGTTGTCTCGGAAGGGTAAGGCTACGAAACTGATACTTGTACATGAAAATATTAATTGTACGTGAAAATATTAATGACCAGTCCTTGTATAGTCTAGTGGGCAGCGCCTTTGCTTGCAGCAAAAGCGGTTCCGGGTTCGATTCCCGGTGGGGGTCAACATTTGTTTGATGCGAGGGCGTCTGACCTGTTCCAAGAATGGAAAGTTCACCCGGAACAAGCACCCTTGAGGGCGAAAAGAGGAAGATAGGAAAGACCGATCAGATATGATAAAACAATGTGTAAATAAATATTAATGATTAACACTGATGAATTAAAGTTTTAGTGCCCTCTAAATGATGATGTATGATTACATGCCGTCGTTAAAATAGAATATATCGCATTTAAAAAATGTGGGATTGCTTCAGTAAAATTAATTCAAGAAAATATCTAAGCGGTGACGATTTATTTAAATATTTAAGCCTGCGAGTCATTAGCTAAAAGATGCTAAGCGAACAATATCTTATTGTTTAGAGAGGTTCGACACTAAATTGGGACCTTCCTTTAAAATTTCTCGCAGAATATTCACCGTACGGACCGAATACCTTCGATCAAATCAAATTTATGGAAAAATCGATTATCTGCATTACCGTCCTTTCCGAAAAATCATCATCTGCTTAGATATGACGTGCAAGTTTCATAGAAGTAGAAGCTTTTTATAATTATCCATGAATCCTTCATTCCATCCGTCATCCTCAATTCACATTCTCTTGGTGTCTATTTTAAATTAATTTACAATTCGAGTGCCATTTTAAACGCGTTCAGGAATATTTAAAATATCAGTGCACGAATCATAAATTAAACGTTGAAATATTATAGGTAGATAATTGTGCAACAAAATTTCATATATAGTAATTAATTAGCTAACGGTTATCATGAAATATGTTTCTGCACGAAACATGAAATTACAACGAAAAGAAGGAAAAATAGCGACATAAATATCACATTAATAGATAAACAAACAGCCAATGCGAGGGAAAATGCTGGAAATTTATTTGAAGTGACTCTCCGTTTGATTTTAAACCGAATTAGCAACTTGAATTTCTATTAGCAGTCATTCAAGGAACACAATGAATGAGGCCAAAAGACACCGTACCATTTGAACAGGAATTCTCGCACAAGGGTTCGTCATATCAGTAACGGTTAATTTCCTGAGGTCAAAATTTCGAGCCAAGTAATCCCAACGGAGCTTTTCCCGAGGTTATGTTATGTGTTGTGGAATTACTGAGGTGTCGTTATCGTGGAAAATGGAGTATGGTATCGGTTCGTGCTCGAGCTTTCTCTAATTCCAATCGCTGCTGCCGTACATTGCTATTCTGGTGCGCAACGGAAAGCGTTATCGAATATCCACAGAGAGAACCGAATGAAAGCATTCTCGGGATTCAGTGCCAAATTTCCCAAGTTTCAAAAATCTTACCTAAGAATAATACTTGGCTTACTTCTGAATTATTATTTTATTCTTTTGAGAATCGGATAAATATTGAAAGGGTAGGAGTGGATTCCCATTTCGCAAGTTTAAAAATTATTAAAATATCACGCATTTTTGAAGCAATAAAATTTCATTCGAAATCTGATCGCAAATGTACATTTAACTAGTCTTGTGGCTTATGGTGCCTCTTTCTCTTGTATAATATCTGTAAGAAAGTATTCACCAAGCCTTTTTTGGGAAGGTTTACAAGTAAGTGAGCAAATTAACCTCTTTCCTTCCTAATACTACACCATGCTTTCTTATCATTGCGCGCTTTTTCCATCTCAGGCACATCCATACGTCTTATACATTTCCATAGTCAATAAGTCAATACCAACTTTTGCCTTCTCTTCAGGAGCTCATTCGTCAAATTCAACCAGGTTTTATCTGGACTCTTCTCCCATTTGACCATTCTCTCTGTCACCCTACATCAAATCAACGTAGCATATCCCTATAATACTTGTCACAGTTCACTTTCAATCCACATTCATCCATTATTCACATGCCCATCTTTTCGTTCTCTGTGGGGTATTTTTTCATGCTACAAAAATGATCCATTCCAATCAAGTCGTGCTTACGGTCGATTCTATTTACTTGCGCAAATTTATGTATCTATTTAGCGATTTTTGAATCAGTGCTTCAATACGCGAAAATAGGACGTATCTTCATTCGTTCATTTTTTACCCTGAATTTCTCCTTGATATTTCTTTCGTTGTTTCAAATCCAGCGCAAACCGTGTCGGGCAATCAATAAACTTCGAATTGATGCAGGAGATTCAATTTCAAACGGGCAACTTACTTTCAATACATCAGTATCATACGCTCAGATAACCATATCGCGCGTTTTATCGGAATTGCATCTCATCCCAGTTCTTTTCTGCGAAACGGCCCTTTTCCGGAAGACTTCAAGCAGAATAAAATTCCCAACGAGTGGACCTCATTTCACCTTTTCCCAAAATCTGTTCATTTTTCTGCCATTTCTCTATAAATCCGCTCCCATCTGTCTTAAAGTCTGTCTCCTCATTTTTTCTTTCCTCGCCACTTTTCAATCCCGTTCCGCTCCATAGAGAAAATCCGTCTCTACACTTTCTTTAATTTCTAACCCTCTCTCGATTTCGAATCACTCTCTATATAATAATTTCCTCAAACTTGGCGCTGTTTCCCCTTCGTATGGAATTTTTTCCTCTCCTCCGACCTATCTTTGCTTTCTCCTTCGGAAAAATACCCGTCGACGTTAAAAAGTGGAAAATCTTCCCTCTTTCTCGGCGAATTCTTCTCTCAAACTCTCGCCGGTATCGTTTCACTCCCTGGAGAGCCGGGAAGGGAAAAACCCTCTTTAATTATGACCCCTGCGAAAGTTACAAACCTCAGCTCTCACCAATGGCCAATTCCCTTGACATTCCGTTTCCTCAACACCGCCCTCTCTTTTTAATCTCCCTTTCTCTTTCCTCCGCTCGCTTCTGCTCAATTTTTATTCTCTTTACCGATGTCGATTCCACAATCTTTTTCCCTTCTTTTACTGGTCACTCTTTTCCTGTAATCGACAAGCTCGAACATCGACGTCAAATTCTCACTTTTCTCCCCAACCCAGGTTTCGTTGTTTTTTATCTATGTGATTCTCTATACGTTTTACCTTGGTTATATTGAGATTTATGAATAAAGCTGTGCCATTCATTTGATGAAGTTATCGGAATTTGTGTAAAAATTTGTTCTGTATGTCGAATAAATTTGATATTTGACATATTATCAGTAGGAAAAACCCATTTTATTACAGATTTTCACATCAAAGCGAGTAAGGACTAAATCAAGAAAACTAATTACTTTTGCCAAATATGCGTCATAGGCAATACGGTAACCGGCAGTAATTAAGACATAATTCATACTATAATTAGAAAGTTCATTTTTTTAACTGTAGAATATTTAAAAAACCTGACATATTTGACAAGTTATCTCATTTAATAAATGTCCTAATAGTTCACAGAATATTCACCGTACGGACCGAATACCTTCGATCAAATCAAATTTATGGAAAAATCGATTATCTGCATTACCGTCCTTTCCGAAAAATCATCATCTGCTTAGATATGACGTGCAAGTTTCATAGAAGTAGAAGCTTTTTAAAATTATCCATGAATCCTTCATTCCATCCGTCATCCTCAATTCACATTCTCTTGGTGTCTATTTTAAATTAATTTACAATTCGAGTGCCATTTTAAACGCGTTCAGGAATATTTAAAATATCAGTGCACGAATCATAAATTAAACGTTGAAATATTATAGGTAGATAATTGTGCAACAAAATTTCATATATAGTAATTAATTAGCTAACGGTTATCATGAAATATGTTTCTGCACGAAACATGAAATTACAACGAAAAGAAGGAAAAATAGCGACATAAATATCACATTAATAGATAAACAAACAGCCAATGCGAGGGAAAATGCTGGAAATTTATTTGAAGTGACTCTCCGTTTGATTTTAAACCGAATTAGCAACTTGAATTTCTATTAGCAGTCATTCAAGGAACACAATGAATGAGGCCAAAAGACACCGTACCATTTGAACAGGAATTCTCGCACAAGGGTTCGTCATATCAGTAACGGTTAATTTCCTGAGGTCAAAATTTCGAGCCAAGTAATCCCAACGGAGCTTTTCCCGAGGTTATGTTATGTGTTGTGGAATTACTGAGGTGTCGTTATCGTGGAAAATGGAGTATGGTATCGGTTCGTGCTCGAGCTTTCTCTAATTCAAATCGCTGCTGCCGTACATTGCTATTCTGGTGAGCAACGGAAAGCGTTATCGAATATCCACAGAGAGAACCGAATGAAAGCATTCTCGGGATTCAGTGCCAAATTTCCCAAGTTTCAAAAATCTTACCTAAGAATAATACTTGGCTTACTTCTGAATTATTATTTTATTCTTTTGAGAATCGGATAAATATTGAAAGGGTAGGAGTGGATTCCCATTTCGCAAGTTTAAAAATTATTAAAATATCACGCATTTTTGAAGCAATAAAATTTCATTCGAAATCTGATCGCAAATGTACATTTAACTAGTCTTATGGCTTATGGTGCCTCTTTCTCTTGTATAATATCTGTAAGAAAGTATTCACCAAGCCTTTTTTGGGAAGGTCTACAAGTAAGTGAGCAAATTAACCTCTTTCCTTCCTAATACTACACCATGCTTTCTTATCATTGCGCGCTTTTTCCATCTCAGGCACATCCATACGTCTTATACATTTCCATAGTCAATACCAACTTTTGCCTTCTCTTCAGGAGCTCATTCGTCAAATTCAACCAGGTTTTATCTGGACTCTTCTCCCATTTGACCATTCTCTCTGTCACCCTACATCAAATCAACGTAGCATATCCCTATAATACTTGTCACAGTTCACTTTCAATCCACATTCATCCATTATTCACATGCCCATCTTTTCGTTCTCTGTGGGGTATTTTTTCATGCTACAAAAATGATCCATTCCAATCAAGTCGTGCTTACGGTCGATTCTATTTACTTGCGCAAATTTATGTATCTATTTAGCGATTTTTGAATCAGTGCTTCAATACGCGAAAATAGGACGTATCTTCATTCGTTCATTTTTTACCCTGAATTTCTCCTTGATATTTCTTTCGTTGTTTCAAATCCAGCGCAAACCGTGTCGGGCAATCAATAAACTTCGAATTGATGCAGGAGATTCAATTTCAAACGGGCAACTTACTTTCAATACATCAGTATCATACGCTCAGATAACCATATCGCGCGTTTTATCGGAATTGCATCTCATCCCAGTTCTTTTCTGCGAAACGGCCCTTTTCCGGAAGACTTCAAGCAGAATAAAATTCCCAACGAGTGGACCTCATTTCACCTTCTCCCAAAATCCGTTCATTTTTCTGCCATTTCTCTATAAATCCGCTCCCATCTGTCTTAAAGTCTGTCTCCTCGTTTTTTCTTTCCTCGCCACTTTTCAATCCCGTTCCGCTCCATAGAGAAAATCCGTCTCTACACTTTCTTTAATTTCTAACCCTCTCTCGATTTCGAATCACTCTCTATATAATAATTTCCTCAAACTTGGCGCTGTTTCCCCTTCGTATGGAATTTTTTCCTCTCCTCCGACCTATNACAGGGTTGTTCAGTTAACCACAATTTAAGCGAGAAATACATTCCTTAAGATGAATGAGATTATTAATTATCTTTATTTATCATCCTTAGAAGTTTATTTAGACAATGATTCAGCTGTTTTTTCTAGAGGCTATGGAAAATAATATCAATTTCTAGATTTATACAAGAATATATGTTTCGAAAATGTTTAAGCAGATCAGGTAATTCGTAAAAATGTTAATTGTATTTATTATTATAAAATGGCAAGTAAAATTTTGAGTGTATAAAAGAGTAAAACATTTATTGCATATGAACACTAAAAAACCTAGGTCTTTTCTATAAGATTGCCTTATATATTCCATTAATAATAATTCTTTAAATATCTATACTTAGACCAGCAGTATTTTAAAATTTCTCAGGATATTTTGCCTTTTCGTTCTTCAAGTTGCCAACGCGGTAACGGGCGGAAGAAAATATCGGGTTTGGTTCGTTTATGCCTCCGAGAAACGCAAAATATCAAAGCTCACGGAGAGTGTTGCCTCTACAGCGATATGGCAGGTCGAAATCGAGGAAACCTTTTCAATTTTATGGATACGTTTAACGTATACCACGAGGCGGGTCTGCCATACAGTAGATGCATCGGTGTAAATGTTAACGTTTGTGGAAAAATATAAGAGGACCTATTAAAATGTCGTATCTCTTCAATCTCCTTCGCACTTTTAGGGAATTATCAATTTTTGGTACATATTTGGGCCATATTTCATGTCAGATTTAATACTTTCTATTTTTATGTCTACTAAGATTGAAATTTTTAAGTACGATGCGGGGAACGTAAGACGAGCCGGGCATTAAAATTAAGGTAATGATTCCACGGTCGTTCTCTTACGATATTGCTCTTATGATTTTTATTCGGTGAACTATAAAGAGCTCTCAGTTTACGAGGAGATAAAAATACCAAGTAGCTGAAGGTGCAGTGTTACAAAACGTATATAGGAGAAAAATGAAGCTGCATAACGTCGATTCATTTCAATGGAGTTTGTTCTTGAAATTGTCTGTATAGGGCTAAAACTTTTGAAATGTAGACGAATATCCTCAAAAATGTTGATCTTTCCTTTAGAAGACATGGGATATTGCCATTTCATCTTCTTATTAAAACAAGCGAATAATTAGCTTTTCCATTTGTTAATGAAAGTATTCTATTATAGTAGAATATTTTCTATACGTAGGGAGGAGATGATACTCACTGAGAAAATCAAAGGATATGACATGAAAGTAATAGATAAGTTTTAATAAAATTAAGTGGTAAAAAATTTTCTTCTTCATTAATAATTAAAATTAAGTGGTAAAACTAAGTGATTTTTTATAAGATNTAATTAAGACATAATTCATACTATAATTAGAAAGTTCATTTTTTTAACTGTAGAATATTTAAAAAACCTGACATATTTGACAAGTTATCTCATTTAATAAATGTCCTAATAGTTCATTTCAACTGATCTAATCCGATGTAATCCAATTATTTGACATTTTTATTCACAACTTTTCGAGTCATCGCTTTATATAGACTCGTTTAAAAATTGATTCATTTAACTGTACGCGTTTCACTAATCTACAATAAATGAAAACATTACCGCAATTTTAATGCTAGAAATAGTATTTATAGCTAAAGAATATAGTAACAGCGGAATCAGGAGTGATCTAGTTAGCAGAATAACCTTGGTAGAGGAGTTAAAAGACAATCTGTATATTGTTTGCGATAAACGATGCCGGGTTAGTACGCAATCCGGAAAAAGTATCCATTCGGAAGTGAATAAGAAAAAGATGAACGGAATAGGGAAGCAATTTAAATGCGATGTTAGAAACAACAGTAAAGATCGCATGGACGGAGAGGACAACTAATGAGATTTTATGGGAAATAAACGAAGGACGAAATTTGCTGAAGATAATGCTCGGAATAATACGGAAAGGGAATGGGTCATTGGACATATTTCGAGACATCAGAGTTTCTTGAAGATAATCACAGAAGGAGGAGATGATACTCACTGAGAAAATCAAAGGATATGACTTGAAAATAATAGGTAACTTTTAATAATTGAGTGGTAAAACTAATCGTTTTTAATAATATATTTGTAAAACTTTATCATAGTGCGAATAGCTGAAAAGTTGCATCTGATGGTCCTCCGGATCTATGTACGAATGCTGCCGAATACCAAACAACTATAAATACTGCAAATGTTTCTAAGCACTCTATAATTAGCTGCCCACCTTTGAATGTAGCATTGTGTAAACCTAAGTAGAAGACAAAAAGAGGCAGAATGGGATAACTTACCTTAGGTTAGATTTCAACTAACATACATTGAGTAATTACCAGTTTGAAATCGTTGAAGAAGGGAATTTAATATTTTGTTATTTTATAAAAGAAAAAAAAAACTATATTTAATATGTTAAATAAAATTTATTTTTATGAAAAATTCTTTCTTTGATTACCTATTTGTTAGTAAAAGGGAAGTCAATGTTACGAAGAGACAAAGAAATCAGATGATGTCATTATTAAAGTGATAACAATTGCCATACTTCTTATGAAAACTACCCATCGTCCCTAAAGGAGAGATAGGGAAACGGAGCAAAAAATGTTTGCTTCAGTTTTGTCGGAAATAAGATGAAAAATTCAGCGATTTCCGGTTTCACGCGCACATAGCGATGAAGAGAGAGTAAAAAAGGTTCAAAATAGCTCGCTAAGGTCTTGCTAAACCAGAAAAGGTCCGTGAAAAAAGGAATCGGGAGCGGTGGATAAATTATGATAAAATAAGGGGTGGAATAAAAATATTCCATGTCCATCTACGCAGATGTATTAGCAACTGCGACCGATTTTGAGGAAGAGCTCATCCGTGAAGGGGTTCCATAGTTTTCCCTCTATTTAATTGAAGAGATTAATCAAAACCAACTCATCTTTTTATTTTCCACGCTCCGTCTTGGATTATTCTCAGACCATTTTCCCCTTCTGTACTCACGCTACATATTCCTCATCCCTTAGCCCCTTTCCCGCCACCATTCCTTCCAAAGTCCCCTCTCCGTTAGTTCTGAAGGAAGTCGCAAGAGGGCCGACTCCCCTTCCAGCAATCTCGTCTGCTCATCTCCCCTTCAGCACCCACTCTTTCGAATATTAAATCAGATAAAAAGCTTGTTGCTTGACGGGACAGCACTAACGAAAATTAAAATGGTGCGCAATATTCACCTCGCGTTCTGTATTTTTCACTTCTTTCCTCCCCCCTCCGTTTTCTCTCCTCCAACGACATCCCCATTTCTTATTTGCTGGAAGTGAGGGAAAAAGTTAACGATGGCGTCGAAGAGGCTCATGGGAAAGCGCGAATGAGGAAGAGATGAGCGTTTAGTGCGAAATCTTAAATCCATGGCCCTAACTCTCCCTCCCTCTTCTTTTTTCGGCTGATGGATCCCTCATTCACAAATTTGCTTTTAGCTTATATTTAATGAGCAAATTATGTGGAAAGAATTCGTTTCTCTTTATAAACTAATTCTCTGTAACGAACTACTGCTCTTCCGCGGGAATACGAGATTCTCGGTCGGTTTCGATTTCGCTCATTAACAAATTAAATAATTGGTTTGAAATGTATTCTTCAATTTAAGCTTGAAGTAATTTTATTATAAAAATGGAATATTCACTGAGGAAATCAAAGGATATGACATGAAAGAAATAGATAAGTTTTAATAAAATTAAGTGGTAAAAAATTTTCTTCTTCATTAATAATTAAAATTAAGTGGTAAAACTAAGTGATTTTTTATAAGATATTTAGAAAACTTTATCATATCGCGAAAAGCTGGAAAGTTGCATTTGATGGTCCTTTGGATATATGTACAAATGCTGCCGAACAACAAACAATTATAAATACTGCAAATGTTTCTAAACACATATTTTAATATCAATTTTATATCAGTTATCAGCGATGACAAGGTTGTTCAGTTAACCACAATTTAAGCGAGAAATACATTCCTTAAGATGAATGAGATTATTAATCTTTATTTATCATCCTTAGAAGTTTATTTAGACAATGATTCAGCTGTTTTTTCTAGAGGCTATGAAAATAATATCAATTTCTAGATTTATACAAGAATATATGTTTCGAAAATGTTTAAGCAGATCAGGTAATTCGTAAAAATGTTAATTGTATTTATTATTATAAAATGGCAAGTAAAATTTTGAGTGTATAAAAGAGTAAAACATTTATTGCATATGAACACTAAAAAACCTAGGTCTTTTCTATAAGATTGCCTTATATATTCCATTAATAATAATTCTTTAAATATCTATACTTAGACCAGCAGTATTTTAAAATTTCTCAGGATATTTTGCCTTTTCGTTCTTCAAGTTGCCAACGCGGTAACGGGCGGAAGAAAATATCGGGTTTGGTACGTTTATGTCTCCGAGAAACGCAAAATATCAGAGCTCACGGAGAGTGTTGCCTCTACAGCAATATGGTAGGTCGAAATCGAGGAAACCTTTTCAATTTTATGGATACGTTTAACGTATACCACGAGGCGGGTCTGCCATACAGTAGATGCATCGGTGTAAATGTTAACGTTTGTGGAAAAATATAAGAGGACCTATTAAAATGTCGTATCTCTTCAATCTCCTTCGCACTTTTAAGGAATTATCAATTTTTGGTACATATTTGGGCCATATTTCATGTCAGATTTAATACTTTCTATTTTTATGTCTACTAAGATTGAAATTTTTAAGTACGATGCGGGGAACGTAAGACGAGCCGGGCATTAAAATTAAGGTCATGATTCCACGGTCGTTCTCTTACGATATTGCTCTTATGATTTTTATTCGGTGAACTATAAAGAGCTCTCAGTTTACGAGGAGATAAAAATACCAAGTAGCTGAAGGTGCAGTGTTACAAAACGTATATAGGAGAAAAATGAAGCTGCATAACGTCGATTCATTTCAATGGAGTTTGTTCTTGAAATTGTCTGTATAGGGCTAAAACTTTTGAAATGTAGACGAATATCCTCAAAAATGTTGATCTTTAGAAGACATGGGATATTGTCATTTCATCTTCTTATTAAAACAAGCGAATAATTAGCTTTTCCATTTGTTAATGAAAGTATTCTATTATAGTAGAATATTTTCTATACGTAGAAGATTTTTTACATTTATCGGAAATATGCATTTTGGTAAAGCGTTTGTTTTGCGTCTTTGGAAAGAAATTTCTGAAAAAAGAGGAGAGATTTGATATAATATCTTTCACATAAGTTAGTTGAGTGCCAAGGTTTCCTGAAAAAAGTAATTGAAATGGAGGAAGATAACCGTGGAGAAAATTGAAATAGACGAGTACGGATACTATAACTACTAAAGTTACGAATAATATGGTATTTCTAAATATAATACTAAAGTTACCTTTATTGATTGAACACTTTTTCTGAGAACTTTTTTCTCATGTTTTGCAATTTCCGCATATATTCTTTTGACTATAAATCACAGATGCCCTCTCTTTATGGAAATGAAAGATCAAAAATCATGTTAATTAAAGTATGGAAACACGAGACAAATAATAAGGTAGTATAATGCGCATCGTGAAACTTTTTCATACAACTTACACGGTGGGAAACGTATACGGACATACGGTGTTTACGGACATACGTGGTACATACGGAAATGCAGAAGTTTAATCTGTAAATCCTGTATACCTTCAGTTAAAATAAGAAGAGCTAGAAATAAGATTTGAAAGTAAAAGAATCCTTTGAAAAAATGATGCCCCATTCATGGTGACTCACCCGAATCGAAGTAAACTTCGCTGATCATGATCCAGCGAGCGGCGAAGTGCAGCTGCAGTTTCACAAAGCGTCCGATGCGATGGCGCAGGTTGATGGAGACGTTCCTTGCATTTTCAAGAACTGTGTCCGGCATATATGAGAAGGAGAGGGGGCGACCGTTGAAGAATTTCCCTCCGATACTGAAGAATACTTTGGCTTTTGAAAAAACCTGAAAGTGTCGAAAAAATTGTTTGTTGAGGAAAAATGACCATCAAATCACTTGTGCTACTAGATTTTTTTTGCGATTTTATATTGGCACTGGACTACCTTTATTATCAAATTTAGATTCGTAAGCTAGCTAAAAAAGGTGGTGTTATTTTTGTTGATGGTCCGAACGCTTAATTAAATGGTTTCTTGTGGTGGAAACACAATCCTGTTTACTTTGTTAACTCCAGCTATGCATAGGGCGGAAATTATTTTGAACAATTTCTTTCAATGTGATTAGTCGTAAAAATATAGAAGCGTAATTTAAAGTTTAATTTATTTTTAATACTATTTCCTCGTATTCGCCAAAGGGAACACGGAGTAAGGCCGACTCCCCTTCCAGCAATCTCGTCTGCTCATCTCCCCTTCAGCACCCACTCTTTCGAATATTAAATCAGATAAAAAGCTTGTTGCTTGACGGGACAGCACTAACGAAAATTAAAATGGTGCGCAATATTCACCTCGCGTTCTGTATTTTTCACTTCTTTCCTCCCCCCTCCGTTTTCTCTCCTCCAACGACATCCCCATTTCTTATTTGCTGGAAGTGAGGGAAAAAGTTAACGATGGCGTCGAAGAGGCTCATGGGAAAGCGCGAATGAGGAAGAGATGAGCGTTTAGTGCGAAATCTTAAATCCATGGCCCTAACTCGCCCTCCCTCTTCTTTTTTCGGCTGATGGATCCCTCATTCACAAATTTGCTTTTAGCTTATATTTAATGAGCAAATTATGTGGAAAGAATTCGTTTCTCTTTATAAACTAATTCTCTGTAACGAACTACTGCTCTTCCGCGGGAATACGAGATTCTCGGTCGGTTCCGATTTCGCTCATTAACAAATTAAATAATTGGTTTGAAATGTATTCTTCAATTTAAGCTTGAAGTAATTTTATTATAAAAATGGAATATTCACTGAGGAAATCAAAGGATATGACATGAAAGAAATAGATAAGTTTTAATAAAATTAAGTGGTAAAAAATTTTCTTCTTCATTAATAATTAAAATTAAGTGGTAAAACTAAGTGATTTTTTATAAGATATTTAGAAAACTTTATCATATCGCGAAAAGCTGGAAAGTTGCATTTGATGGTCCTTTGGATATATGTACAAATGCTGCCGAACAACAAACAATTATAAATACTGCAAATGTTTCTAAACACATATTTTAATATCAATTTTATATCAGTTATCAGCGATGACAAGGTTGTTCAGTTAACCACAATTTAAGCGAGAAATACATTCCTTAAGATGAATGAGATTATTAATCTTTATTTATNTATATAATTACACTTTAACCATTACTTTTGAAGCTTTTTTAACAATCTTTCATCCGCATAACCTCTATATTTCCTTTTATAACCTAAATATTTCAGTTTGTACGAAATAGAAAAGTTAACATCGAAAATCACTAATAAATTATCCTTATTATGAGAACAGCACTCGTTGTACATATCAATACATGATTCAAATTTCAACGAAAGCCCTCAATGTATAAACGCAATATGCTCCTTTGTTTTTTTTTTTGGCCTCGCTATTTTTAGGAAAGAGCAAATTCTTGGAGCGAATTTTTCTCGGGAGATATGAAGGTTTCTTTTAGGGGCAATTCGGATAGGTTATTATCGCACTTTGTCTTAGTCTAATATATTCTACTAGGTGTGTCTTTAAATTTAGACCAGCAAACAGAGAGAATGAAGCTGAAGCGTAAGAAAAAAGACGCTACATAAACACGATACTTTCATGATGACTTTAATGTTTTTGCGTACGCAGCGTAAAAAAAAGAGGATCGAAAAGGAAAACATGGACCGTAATGGCACTGGAGATATCGTCACCTCAATATTTTCCCTCTTCCCATTCATGATACCAATTTTCATTTTTATGCCAAAAAAAGAAGAAAAATCTGAGTGGAAGATCGCCTGATATCGGAAGGGGTGCTCCGCGGTTCCATTATCGGACCACGTCATTTTATTTTTGCCATCCGATCACGGAAAAACTATCTAGAACACACATACTCACGTGGTCACGCAACCTGCGCGGAAGGATCCAGCCGTAATTAGTTTCTGGAGGAACGGGAAAGAGATGAAAAATACAACCCCCTAAAACTCATTTCGCCAAGTCCCCTGGTTTCATTTTCATCAATTTTTTTATTTAGCGATACACGAAAAAATTAAAAGACGAAAGGAAAACAAAGAAAATATTGACAAAAATTGAATCGAATTAATGAGTATAAATTTCAATGTGGTTATTGAACCAATTTGATATCGATATTTCAATAAAGGATTAATCTCTTTCACGAGTATAAGTATGTAAGTGCGTGTGTGAGTATGCATGCATACACAAACATGCACAAATACATGTACACTTTCTTAGAAGAGTACGTACGTGATGATTGAAGGTGCTTGGATATGCAAGTGAATTTCAATAATAATTGAGTATGCTAGAAAGTATTTCAAACAGAATAATATCATAATAATTCAAAATTTATATTTAAGACTTTCGTTTCATTTCGATATTTCAATATGTTCAATACGTACAACTTAGCGGTTTATGCTTTATTGATTATTCTGATAAACAAAAACTTAAAAAAATACACACACAAACACGAGGTACATACATTTACAGATAATATCGGACACGAAATAATAATTTTTCACAATTCTCCGCAATCGGAAATTATTTAACTCGATGTCAAATCTACGCGTAAAGTTTAGAAATCCTGACGTCCTAATTAGCAGCTCGTGTTCCTTCAATTATTCGAAACTGTGTGCAGAATCGTGCATCGGAGCCGTTCGCTAGTTTTGAGCGATGAAGAGGATATCGGCTTCGCGAATACTTCTCCAACCGACTCGGTTGAATTAGAAAGGGGAATGAAAACATCCTCTCATGCAATTTCGCGCTTCATTTACTCAGAGCGTGAATTACGACATCTCATTTCCATGCCAGGGAATTGAACACGCATTCATCAGCTCCGACCTATGAAAGTATGTCGACAACGGCGCTAAATTTTCCCCCGTTTCCTGAAAGAATGAGAATGGGGTTGGAGAGGGAGATGGCAAACCTGTAGAAGCCGGAGTTTTGGAGGATGGGGATGGCGGAGTTTGGCCTTTTAAGGGATTCTTTTGAGGGATTAAATCGCGGTGATTTATTGTGCGCCTGCTCATAATTTTACAGAAGAGAGAGGGGAGAAGAGAGTCGGAAAAAGGAATGGGAGGACGAGCTTTCGGTTATAAATTCTTGGAGAAGAATATTTGCGAGAGAAATGGAAAGAAGGGGGAAGTTAGGAGAAAGAAGTGGACATCCGAAAGGAGAGGATGAAAGCGAGAGTGGAATGAATGAGAAGGAAGTCTTAAGGTTAACACTAAGTTTACGTTTCATAACTCTCCGCTTTCGTTCAGCTCGGTGCATCGCGTAACATTTTGCGTCCTTGGCTTTGAAAAATAAGAAAACGTGTAAAATAAATTCTCTTATTAAATCGTCAATAGTATAATATAAAACACAAGGACAGTTAAGGTGCAATATTGTTTTATTAACGGTAAATATAGCAACAGTAGATCGACATTCAGGAATGTTTTCAAACTATGCCTGAAAACATTCCTGAAATCAAGTGGATACTCGAAACCGGGGAGTTATCGAATCTTCCTCCTCCAAAGACCAAAAATTTAATGTGTTATGGCTTTCGTTGGCTAAGTGGAATTAAAGTGCAACTTAAAGACGAAAAAAACTATTTAATATTAGCAATGAAAAAGTAATAGAGTTACCTTTGCAATTAAACGGCAGCATTACATTGACGTACAAGTTTGTCGGTATCAGACTATCTTGGATACCAGTTTACCGCAGCCATTGAAATTAATGCAAGTATTTGATGCTATTCGACCGTATGTTAAATTTTTCGACATCAGTTCTGGTCAATAGTCAATTTCTAGTCTAGTCAAATAGTGAATTTCTAGTCTAGTCAAATAATCAATTTCTAGTTATATTTTCCGCAGAACACTTGCGAGGCATAAGTAACTTAATCGGAGGTTTATTAGGCTGACTGTATAAGGTAAAGTAATATGCAAAAGGTATATAAGCAACCGCTGAGTGCATTCAATGAGTCTCTGAGGGAAGCTGAGGAATTTCCAAACTAGAATGGACGGGAAATATGGCGGTGCAGGTATTAGAAACCTTGGGGTTTATGGGAGGAGTGGGACGCATAAAAGGAAAGATGGAATATAAAAAATACTCGAGAGCCGTAAGAAAAAGGTGTGTCGCTTGACGCAAGAAATACTAAATTCGGGCATTTTGGAGTATGCGCGTCATTTTGGAAAGCAGAATAATATAATCAGGTAAATATCAATGCGTTCCCAAAAAGGTATGCATAATGCTGTCTAAGTAAACAAAATCTGCCTTCTCCTTTATGGAGCGTTCTTTTCTCTTCATCAACGCTCTTCATCGATCAAAAATTATGGAAGATGCTATAAGAAACAACAAAAATTCAAAACTAATTAATAAAAAATGCGATATAATGAAGAAAGGGAAATTACGCTTCAAAATATCTAAGAAAGGTAAGAAATGGATTGTGGAATAAACGAAAATAAAATACTGTCATTTGCATGGATACTACTGTACCAATATGTTAATGTTAAATTAAGGGCTAGGTGTCCAGCCCTCGGCACTTGCTTGCACCTGAGAAAAATTATTTTGAAAATTATTCTCTCTTTACGACTATGACTTAAGTTTAAGAACTGGGAAATTTTAACATTTAAAGATGTCTCAGTCGAGGAAGATTTCTCTATGAACGCTTAACCGAATTTTGTTTCACTTTCGTTCAACCATTCGATTAAATATCAGTGTAATTTAATACACTTCATTCGAATAGCTAATAGATTCTCAATTAGCATAAATTCCAAAGCAAGATATTTTAAATCATTGGAATGGTATATTCGTGATAAAAATAATTTTCCAGGAAAATAAAATGTATATTCTGAAACTTACCTGTACATCTCTACTGAAATAATTATTTGTGTAAAGGTGAACGGCTGAGAAGTTCCGGACTGTGTCAAACTCAAATATCATCTCGACGTGGCGATCGGGTCCTGCAGAGTCATTCTTCCAAGCAACCCATCCGTTCCCTGAAAGTGAAAGTATGTTAGCTATGCACTTTTCACTCTTAAAATTAGAATTATATAGTAACAGAATTTCCAATACTTGGCAAAAGTCTTTTGAGATTATTCATTAACTTTATCCATCTCTACAGAGACTAAGAGCCCGGACATATTAAAATATAATCTTTCCTTTACGAATTAATATTTTCTAGATAAAATTACAGAACTTTAAAACGTAAGAGAAGATGTATTTATAAACAAGGGAGAGAACATCTTAACGCGGCTGTTTACGAGAGCACTGTTGTGTCAGTTTCCACTGTTTAAGAGTGAATTGACATTTACCATTTTCCTCACAATGACGAAATCAGTTGTCCGACGGGTTCCGTATGTTGAGGGTACAACGCTCAGGAGGACAACGGCACAGTTTTCTCAAGTAACGCGCCCGTAAGAGCGGAGTCAGTGAAACAGTCGATCCGACATTTACGTTAATCATAAGATCAAGATTTTGAATCCTCTATTTAATATAGCTTACTGTTGAATGGTTAATGATGGCGATATTATAAAGGTTTTGCAACATACCGTTAACGAAGCTAGTGTTACGTATCGACATACCTTCTTATGTGATGTTTTCCCTGTGGAGCTGCAGATACTAGCGTTCATACTATAATTTCACGTTAGTTATGATTTGATAGAATAGTCTTTGCTATTGACCTCTTTAGCTATCGCATTAGAAAATGTTATATATATATATATATCATCAAATTCTAATATGGAAGAATTTTAACTACTCTTTTTTTAATAATCTATCATCGCTAGCACACTTTACAGTTTGTATCTGGCACAAATTACACTTTGTAATTTCCGAGTAAGGTATAATTCAACGACCGGTTATGGCTAAAATGCCATCTTCAACCGAAACCGGTCGTTGAATTACATCTTACACGATAGTTGCAAAGTATTCTCTCTTAGTCCTTTACTCTTTTCTCTACGAAGATTAAGTTCAAAACTCATCTCTATACTTGATTATGGTCTGTTTTCGAGAACTATTTTCATAAACCAAAGCAATGAAGTGACGACGGTAGAATTGCGTTCCGAAAGCAAATAGGATTACCATGTCGTATGAAATTTAACTCGTTTTTAAGTTCGTTTCAAAATGAATGTTACTGGCTCGGATGCTTTTGAACCTATTCATGGAGGTTAAAAATGAAATGATACACTTAATTGGTGAAGATCCTCGAGCAATACCCACTTATTTTAGAGCTTTGCTTTCCATGCTTATAAAACTTGGTAATTAAGCCAAAATTAAAACGACAAGTTTAGTAAAAGCAAAACATTTTACGTTGCCATTTTATGGTAAACAACAGGTATAAAAGATAACTTGCATGTTACCGAAATTTTCATTGAATGTAGTCAATTTTTAGCGAGGATCGTAAACATCTGGAAGAAGATTAATTGAATCAATGTAACTTCATTAAGTATGTTATCGTAAGGTTAATATGTTTAAATACTGTTATAGTGTCACTTATTCCGCACTATGCCTGTCATTTTACGAATATACAATACCATTTCCGTTGTAACAATACTTTTTTGCACTATAACAATTTTTTTCGCAGAATAATGCAAATAAAAGATTTCTGATCCAATCTTCAAAACCTATTGTTCTTTTATAATTGAGCATAAGGGCTCTCCGCATTTAATTTGTTTTCTGTTTCTGTTGGGCATCCTGTTTCTATTTCTCTCCTCAGAGGCGTTAAACAGTTTTACAAGAAAGTGATGTATGTAAAATAAAAATTGAAACTATTTACATATGAATTTTATAACGTCACTTTCTCTCTTCTTGACGATGATAGAACATCGCCCAGAAATCTCTTATGCTATACAGATTTGAATAGAATAGAATTGATTCTTTCGGCAAATCACAAGGGAATCTTGTAACTTTTTAAGTTAGAAAGCCCATTCATAAGCATACTTTATAAACAACGGAACAATTGCATAATACTCAAGATAGATTTTCAAACTTCTTTTCGATTTGATTTTGGAGTGGGTAGAAAAGTGTTGGGCGATTGCAAATTCATTTACTTGGAGCGTAACTAACTTGTTTCTAAGATTCAATCTCATTCTTCAGCACTTTGCCCAGGAAACAAAAATATCCCTTCATCAACGGCGATATTAAAAGCAATCTAACGGGCCGAAAATTAATTACTGAAGCGTGCACATGTTTATCAAACTCGTCCGAGTGGGTTCGCTTTTATCGTAAATGAACGAGTGGACCTCAAGCGCCGCTCCACCAAAGTAAACAGTTCTTTTTCTTTCTCTTCCCTCGGTCAATTCCGACAATTTTTGACGCACGTGACTGGAAAATAAAACCGGCGTTCTTAGCATTTTTTGTTTTCTCCGTCAGTGGAAGCATCGGTCATCTGACATTTCCTTTCTCCTCGTCCCCCATTAGCGCTGACCGTCGCAAAATGCCACGACCTTAAAACGAACAACGGAAAGGGAATGGGCCAGGAAAGTCTCCGAGCAGAAAGTCGGAAAAATTAAGAGCGCCGCTGAAAAAAGAAGAATTCGTAATTTGCGACCGGGAGTCAAAGCTTTCCTGGATGTTTTAGGGCCTTTATGTTTCAAAATACCAGGTTTCTAGAGGTAGAGGTTGCATCGGGTGGCGGTAAGAATTTCTGAAGACCTCTTTTTTTGCGTTCCAGGATCTCGGAAGGGCAAAAGAAATAAACAGTTTAAGCGGAACGAAATTTGATGGTTCTGTAAAATTGGTCAAAGAAAATGGAAATTATGAGAGAATGATAAATTCAGTAAATGGGATAACTAGATGCCTTTGTACGGGACTCACGTTACGGATCTGAATGCCGTGTAATTAATGTAATTAATTTCAATTTAGATCGCTGTTTTATAGGGTTTTAATTTATTCAAAAGTTTTAAACTATAAAAATAAACAATGAGCAATTATTAAAAAAATGAAAACATTCTGCCGGAAATAATATCAGAGAGTTAAACTGAGTCTTAAATAGCGCTCAAATGTATTTATTTATTATAAATGAAGTTCCAATTACTATTCCAATTACTATATACTAAGCGGATATCAGATCTCATCTCCGATTGCCATTGTCTTGAGTCAGCGAGAAAAAATAGCTGAAATAGTCAGCCACCTTAATATTAGTTTCCAAAGACTTTCGGCTGATGTCACAGTAGTTTTTCCTAAGTGCGACCATTTACACAAAAAGGTATTACGAAGGAAGTGGAATCCTCGAAACTCACATTTACTGGTTAATTTCTTAATTTTCCACAGTTTATGTATGTGCATACATCTTTACGTACTGTATTACCTAAATAGTTAAAAAACAGATGCATACAGCATTAGCCCATTACTCTGACATTATACCAAGCAGTTTTCATTCAAACGACATAACGAGTCGAATGATTATGGGAAATGGCAATGAAAAGTCTTCATTACTTTAATTTCAATTTCCTAGGATAAAATATGGAATAAAAAATTACAGCGCAAGAATAATTTCCTGAGTTGAATTATGTTACGTATCCTCTTGGAAATTTAACTTAAGTGCTGTTGTATTATTGGAAGAGGAGTCAAAAGGCTTAGTTTATATAACTTGCGAATTCTTTGTCTTGAGGAAAGAAGTATTCGTTCTTTTTCAGTTCCGTTTGTGTCCATGTATCTGAAAGAATATGGTGAAATGTATGAAACCTATGAAACATGGTGAAAATTTCATGGAACCTTTCAAATTTAAGTTGATGAGATTTGTTAGGCTGTGGTACGATTTTCTTACAATCTCACGGTATTAACGGGGATAATAAGGAGTTTATACAATTGATGGAAGATTGAGCCCTCCAACGACTTCTATCTCTCGATTTTCCTTGCTGCAGGTTGACTGAGATAAAAATTTTTGCTTTTATTAATTTTTTTGTCGGAAAATTTTGAAATTGGCACTCTTGTTTTCTTCCTTTAGGTTTTACCCCTTTTCTTTTACTGCCGAACATTTTATAACATTAGCGATAGGAAAGGAGATTTCGTTTAAAAAATGAACGTCATCGAAGAGTATTATATTTATGAATGATATTATTTCTTCCCTATAGTCAAGAGTATTTCATATAGAATTTCAGCCTTAGTACATATCAAAATGGTGGTTTCGCGCATACGTTCAAACGAAAAATATGTAGTGAACTTCTAATGCGGGTCACTGACTGTGGGCCCACTAAAACTAATTTTAAAATTTCCTGCTGTAAAATGTTACGGATGAATAATTCCCAAAGTAAGTTACTTCGGTGTATCTCAAACCACTGCTATTATCTTTCGATTCCATCGTTACTGCGAAGGAATATCGAGTAATTCATATCAAAAGAAATGCAATTTTCCACCAAAATTGAGATCGAATGAAAATAATCTAGGATTCATGCTTAGGGGAACCATCCCATATAGCTGTTTCTTAGTAAACATTTTTATGGAAAGTAACAATTTCCAAAACATTTCTAGGGATTCGATGGATATAAATAACAGGCGAAATTAGAAATTTTGCAGATAAATTTGCTGATACACGAGATTTAATTTGACCTACTGAAGCTATAATTGGTTTTCCATGTCTGCATGTGCTTAAGCGCAGTTAAAAAAATTCTGCCTTTGCAATTAATTTCCAAAATTGTAATTTTTGCTTTGAAGTTTTAGAATAAAAAAGATGTACAATGAATGCAAATAATATAACATTGTTCTGGTAAGACTTTTTGATAAAATCGTTCCATTTCGTGAAAACATCAAAACTTTTATTTTACTTTCATTCGTTTTTCAGAGTTTTGTGATATATAGTTAAAAAATCAGGCTAATATTCAAACACTTTCGGTAAACTCATAAGAGCTAAAGAGAATTCACCAATGTGTTTGTCCGTGGAGAACATTCTCGGTAACGTACGTACCTTCACTTCATGCACCGTATCTTTTTGAGAGATAACTTCCTTCATAACATTGATCAGTAAATATTTCACTGGAAAAAGCTATCATTTTCCGAAGGCATTCTAAGACATTACTTGAATGCGTCGCATACTATGTAACTTATTAAAGCGAATGTGTCGTATAAAGGCAATAAACCAAGATTAGGCAAATGTAACCAGCGCTAGTAAAGGCCGATTTCTTAGGAGTAAATATTGAATGTGAATCGATTGTTTAGTTAAACCAGAAGAAAATCGAGATAATTTCCAGAAAACTTTTTCATTAAAAGCCGGTTCAGGATCTATAGTATTTTCGGCCAAAAACTTTAATTTTTTATTCAAAATAATAGAAAACTTTACTTTGTTATTCTGAGATACTTGCTAATTCTGTTGTATTTGTGTCATTTGTATTTTTTGTGCTGTTGTATAACTAAATTATTCTCCGTTAGCTCGCTTCTAATTTTTATTATGTCACAGAGGAAGCATCGTTTCGATCTGGTGATAAAAATTAATGTAAATACATATGTACCTAATGAAGGTTATTTATAGCCATATAAATGTTTAGAGTTAAATTTATAGGAATGAAATTATATATCGCAATGAATGAGATACACTATGAGTTGGATATTACACACTTCGAAATATTTTTATAATGTTAATGCATGCACGATGGCGTAATTAAATATTAGTAATTCAAAATAAATAATTACTCGAATATACTTCATGCATTTAGAAGTAAAAAACATCTTAAAGCTGTTCTTTTATTAAGCTTATATAAAATATAACAATTGATTTCTCCCTTAAACTTTTATTCATTTTTATAACCTTTCATGAGAATCAATTTATTCTGACAGGATGCTTGAAAAAGCTATAATTTTACGAACTGCTGGACAGAATGTCGTAAGTGGTTTTTCCCTCGGACTGAATCTCTCTTCAGCGAGGCAAGGCTCTTTTTCCTTTCGTCTCAACTGCTTCTTACTACTCTGCTCTCAGACGGCTCGGCAACGGCCAGAAGAGTTACTCGTCCACTTGCTCGTCCTTTGATAGGACGCCTTGCTACACTTCCGAGAAAAGTTGGTCTCCAGGGAGTGGCCGACCATTGCCTATTAGTCAGCTCACGTACTTGAGGGCCTTCCTG
Source organism: Ladona fulva (assembly GCA_000376725.2). Taxonomy (NCBI): domain Eukaryota; kingdom Metazoa; phylum Arthropoda; class Insecta; order Odonata; family Libellulidae; genus Ladona; species Ladona fulva. Next base: position 481,538 of record KZ308463.1, on the reverse strand, counting down.
AACCGACTTTGGGGCACTCTTCGATTGCTTGTTTTCTATTTCATCAATTTATTCGTTACCCTCTCTCCTTTTAATTTTCCGCTTCATTTCTCTTTGGAGCTTCTCAGATAAACCTTTGAAGGGGCTTGTGAAAGAAGATTAACAAAGAAAAGAAGAACGGGTCATGGGAACGACCTTGAAAGACAATTGAATGATAAGAGGAAAAGATCGGTTGCATATTGAAAAATCTGCTACTGACATTTGCATATTTTAGCTTAGGAGTCCAATTACACATTAGTACGATTTTGACTGGGGATAAAATTCTAATTTAATATTTGTCATGGATATGGAAGATGAATATTCAAATAAGCTTATACTACCACATCTTAGCATACAATACGATATCATTGTGACCCACATATAGCAGTGTCCTGTCCTGATGACTGTTGCATTCGTCCAGTAGAAAGCCGTCCTTCGATAACAATTCAAATGACAATAAACTGAGGCTCATTTTGGCTCATAGATTTGGGTGGAATATTAAGAGAAACTCAATAGCTATTTTTGTCTTTAAAATATTCTAACCGAATGCTTGGAAAACTAATAAATAAGGCGACTTCTATTATTTTACAAACTCTCAGTGATAGTATAGGTAAATTTCTGATCCATTTACTTTAGTATTTTAAACCAAGATAAACATATCTCTGTAATGAGCATTCTCAATGAAAACTTTAATATCACATGATGATATCGTTTTTAACGGCAGACATAGATAGGAACTTGAATAAGCAAATGTAATTGTTTATGGCTTTTGGAGTTTCCACTCTCTTTCGAAATGATCTCGAAACATGAATGTATGTCTAACACTAATATTTCAAAATTCCTTCAAATTTTACTTGATGAATAGCTTAATTTTCGACGAAAAAACCAGGAAATTTATTCACAGAAACGAAACGTTACAACAGAGTTCTTCATTGTGTCTCTGCCGAAAGAAGCTGGGAAAGTCTTCAACTATCTCGTATTCGAGAAAAGAATAAGATAAAAAGAAGCCCAAAGAGAACTCTCCTTTCGCGGGGTAGAGAAAGGTTAGGAGAGAGATGAGGAAAGAAGCATTATGTAGGGAAATTGTGTGGTGCGAGACTCAGTGAGACGGAGAGAAAAGAAACGCTCAAAAGAGAGGAGGCGTAATAGGGGAAAGTGGTTCTCGTGGGAGGTGCCTTAACATAGGGATCCAAGAGAGGGCAAAGGAGGGGGCGCCATCATTGCAGATGGGGTTCAGGAGAGAAAAAAAGGGTCCGAACAACCCGCTTTCTCTCCAGGAGGAGAAAAAAAGGAAAGCGGAATATGGGATGTTCCACACCTGAGTTTGCGGACGACGAGGAGAGGAAGGCAAAGAGAGACATAAGAGAGACGTGAAGAAAGTGGAGCCAGACGCAGGAAATTGCGGCAAAGTCAACACGTTTTGCCGGTCGAAGGGCAAGACCCCTCTCCATTCCTTTGGTTTCTAGTGAGTAACTTTGGTGAAGGTAGTATCTGGCGAAGCATAGAGTTTCTGCAGAGTTGATGTGGTTGTGAAGGCGGTGGGGGTAATGCAGCCGACGGATTCCTGGTGTGGACTAGAGAATTCAATTGCGCGTGGCAGTCTGAGCGTGTGGCTAGCGACAGGTGACGCATTCGAAGGTGAGGAATGCCAGCGGAGGAAAGCGCCCTCATCGGATGAAATCTCTATTTCAAAGAAAGGGAATTTGAGAGGATATTGAGTTCCAAATGGTAAATAGTAAAGGAATATTCTTAAAGGCCATTTTCCCAATTTAACTTCTACAACATCGTACATGGAATGTATGTTTTTGTCTTTTTAGGCAAAAGCTTGCTCATGCACGCGATTGTTAAACGCCAATCGAAGGTTTTGTAAGTGATCATGAAATTAACTCAATTGAAAATTGAAATGCTCAGCAAACAGAAGAGGAAACTCTCAATTGATTTGAACGTTCGGTGATTGTTCAATAAATTTTAATTCGGAATGATAAAAACGTTTTGGTGGTAACAGACTGAAATTGAAACATCAACTTTATGCTATCTGACGAAAGAACTTCGGTTTGACGTCAAGAATCAGGTTTTTAATAAAACTGGTCGGTATATTTCTTAACAGGTTTTAATTCCTTGATATTCATTGAAACTGCATTAGCTATTTTGCTGTACTGATAAAATAATAACTCAAATATTTATTACCTACAGTCGAAATTCTAAGGACAAAAATACCCAAAATAAGGTTTTAAGCAGATAATAAATAATTCTCACATAAACTTCTAGCAGAGATTTAAATTCGCTTTTCTAGATATGAAGGACTGCGGCAGTTTGGAAACTATTTTTTACTCTTATTTTAAACCCTTATTACTGTTTGAGATGGTTTTTCGGCGGAAACTTTCTCTTAAGATCGAATCCAAGGTTTCTTTCTTGCCAGTGGAGTTGTTTAGACAAAATAAGATATAAGATACTTCACATGGATGACCATAATTACTAAGACGTAGGAGATATATCAAAGCAATCACAAACGGAACACGGCTCTTGCAGAAAAGTATGTGATAAATTAGTACTCCTTAGCCTTAAGCGGCCACGACAATTGGTGGACATTCACAGAAAAGGATTGCCACCAAAACAAACCTTAATGTCAGAAAAAGAAGGGGGTTTCGTTTCCCATCCTTGAACCTTCGTCATCAATATAATCAGGAAATTCCTGGTTTCTTAATGAACCCAATGATTGTAAAATAAAATGGAACCAGAAGGAGCCCAAAAAGAGGGGAAACCACTCTTTTTGATTTTCTCTTGTCTTTGGCACTTCTTACCGTTGGTCTTTTGGCGGACGCTGGGTGGGTAGATATGGCTAGCACGGTGATCCTGTTGAGGAGTTTGAACTTCCGTGCCGTCTTTTTATGGTTTTACACTTGGACACGTCGAGTTTATTTCCACTGTGACACATTGGTTTTAAAGGTCGGTCACGGTTTGCCCTCGTATAGGTTTAACCTTTGACTTGCATTACATTTATTATCTTTGACATTACATTGCACTATTTAATCAAAGTTAGAAATTTAACATCTTTAAACTATATTTTATAGTTTGGCTATTCAGAAAGTCAGGTTCCATTTTATTTTACACTCATTGGGTTTATTTAGAAACCAGGAGTTTCCTGGTTACGTTGGTGACGGAGGTTTCGGTAAGGAAAACAGAATCTCCTTCTTTCTCTGACATCAAGGTTTGTTTTGGTGGTACTCCTTTGAATGTCCCTCAATTGTCGTGGCTGCTTACGGCCGAGGAGTACTAATTTATCACATATCTTATCGTAAGAGATATATCAGTAGATATTTCGAAACTCCGAACTCCGAAACGCCTTGAGTGAGGGGCACGCCTCCAATGTTATGGGCTAAGATGTTCAAGAATTATATGGAAAACATTTAGTTCTAAGTTACGAAAATGAACATTTTAAAGTATTCGGATGGAAAGCTAACCTTAAGAAAGTTTCTCATTTATGTTTCTTTTTCGAATCAGATGTTTTTATCTATTTTCATAGGCCTCTCTCTTGCTTAATTTTTGTTTGAACGTTTTCTGCTAAGGCTTTTAAAATATACAAATTCAAACGCGTATCTTGAGAAAATACTGGGTGGACCTTGTATAATAGCATTTGGTAGTCTCCCTTATATCAAGGCAGCAATAGGAATGAATTTGGGAAGCTCCAAGAGTCGATCGATTGATTGATGCATTCAATCTTAAATAACCAAAATGAGACGAGATGAGAGAGATGTTAAAAGTTCATTTCTATATGGAATTTTTGGAATTTGTGATATTGACGACGAAGTATAGCTCATTTTCTTGTGAATTATATGTATGAGAAGAGAGTTAGTATTGTATTCCAAATTATAAATTGTATTCCGATGTATAGTAAAAGTAGGACGCTAAAATGAAGTTATTTTATTACCTTACTAAGGTATAAACAATAGCAGTTAATGATGTAAATTTCCTTCCTTGAAATTTGTAAAGGCGTGTATTAATGGTTATGATATAACTAGTGAACTATTCCGTAATATTTAACAGAACTTAATTTAACTTATTAAATTATTTAGTACATTTATTATTGTATACATCTGATCTTTCAAAAGCCAGAATTCGAGGATTGTATAATTACAATCCTCGAATTCTGGCTTAATATCTAATAACTTAATAAATTTCTAGTTTGATAATATTAATAAGACATTATTTGCTAGAGGGCTTGATGAATACCAGATTAATTTCCAATAAAGTAGCTAACACTTAATGTAATGCATATGAAGTTAATCTTGGTAGTTTAATTATGAGATCAAAATTTTTTTAATTACAATTTTTATTTTGAAGGTAATGAACTACTTAATAAAAAAATGAAAAGAATATCGTATTCTTACCTTACTTTTAATAATACTTCGGCGGAAATTCCCTGCGTCTAATTATAGGATAGCACACTGCAGATAAGTATCAACATCACGTTTCGTGTATTTCCCACATCAATCTTGTTGGAAAATTTTATTTTATTGAATAGTAGCTTTACGATAATTTAATAAATATGTTATTTCAATTCGAATTTATACAGAATCTATTCTAATAAAATATAAAAGAATAAATGTAAGCGGAGTCCCTATATGAAATAATAAAAATATCTTAATAAAATTTTATTAAACGCTATGCAATACCTTTCTCCTTTGTACACATCGTTTTTGGTAAAAATCTCCAACAATCTCTCTTTTCTTTTCATTTTCTCCCATTGTAGTGATTAGAGCTTGGTGTATCCACACTGCCTTTTGCGT